>BSBK01014200.1:0-79848 GCA_027943335.1 Chamaecyparis obtusa
ACACACACATACATACATACATACATACATACATACATACATACATACATATATATATATATATATATATATTAGATTTCATTTCAGTCATTGATTCATTAACTTTCTAGTGGACCACTTTTGTTTTGAGCATGCAGAGTTAATATCTATGATTAGAGTATTGTTCCTTCTTTGTAAGTTAGATAATTTAAAATAGTGTTGCTTTCATAATGGCTTTCTTGTTTGGACTTTGTAAAGAAGAGTTAGGCTTCTTTAGACAAGTGCCCTCCTCTCTAGGATTATTTATCAATTTTAAACTGATAAGGCCCTACAGGTGCTAAGACTGTTTGAGCCTTGCTTTGAGGTGTTTCTATCTTTAGATAGACTTTTAAAATCTAGCCTCCCTTGTAGTTGGAGCCAGCTCCTGAACATCTATAAGTCTGAAGATGCTTACATGTATTTCAGGAGCATTAAGCTTGCCTAGCCTTCTCTTCACCGAGATCGTTATCATGAAGTCAACATAGAAACTGTTGTGTTGTCTTTAAGCTAACGATCTCTTTTCAGAGTATTTTTGGGTTGTATTTCTTGTTTCCTTTCTAGTTTTGCATAACAAGTTTTTGAAGGTTGCTCAAAGGATACCACTCTAAGGTATTCAAGCTCTTCCCTTTCTTTAGTTTTGGTTTATGGATTAAAATAATTAGGTTTTTTTAGATAACAGATCACTATTTAGAGTAGTTTGAAGGATACATATGTCTTTCTTTAAATTATTATCATATATGGCATTTTCTAGTAGCTTTTCAGCTCTAGTATTAGGTATCCAACCTTTTTTCGCAGAGGTATAGGTTGGATTAGTTTTAAAAATACTCAGCCCTTTGATCCATTTTTTTGATAAGGCCAACTCCTACCTTATTATTGTTATTTTTATCTATGGCTAAGGGTTATTACGAATCTTCTTTGAACTAAGTATCTTCTAACAAAGTTTCACTGCCAAGGAATTGGAGTTTTGTTACAGGTATCATAGGCAAAAAGCCATGAAAGGAAAACATCATTTTTTATATAAGCAAAGTTCATAGATAAGATATTCTTTTTACTATGATATAAAGTTATTGGAAAGTGGAAATTTGGGCCTAGCAGGGGTAGTAGTATATATCGACTTAAGGTTCTAATTTTAGATCGACATAAATGACAATATGAGCAATCAACTTCAATCATGAAGAAGATCGACTAGATTAACCATATTTATGTTCTAATTTTTCAATTTGTAAAAAGAGGGAACACCCTCTTGGAACATTATGTACCAGTTTTCGGACTACGGTCCCAGGCATGGCTGGAGGTTTTGTCAACCCCACTCTTTCCTACCAGTGCCTGCATAGAGTGGGGTGTTAGGCCATTTTTATGTCATGCAAAAAATCCTTTCAAATGGCCTACTGCCTTGCAAGTTTTCTTGGTTTGTGCCCTGCCCTATGTTCCTTTTGTTGTCACCAAATTCTGGTCAAATCTGCATCTCCTAATTCGCCAAATCTTGAAAGTTATTCAAAGTTTAAGGTTCGCAGGAGCAAATTTTAAAAATTTTGCCACAGTGTCGAAAACATGCAGTGTTTTCAAAGATCTGTGTTGTTTTCGGCTTCCCTATCACCTTTTGGTTTTTCATAATTCCTGTGTGTTTTTTATCTGTGTGAAAACCCTGTGTGTTTTTTATTTGTGTGAAAACCTAGTGTGTTTTCAACACCGCACTTCTGCCCTGATTGCTGGTGTTTTTCTCTTACTATGCAAGTCTGACTGTGTGGTGGGTCCAGCTTCTTCCCTATTGACTATCGCATGGCCACATGTCAGACTTTTATGACATGCGATCATGCGACCCGCTTGCCACGTGGCCGTGTGGGTCCCAATCCTGGCAGTTTACTTCTCTAACTACGCAGGTGCGATGGTGGTGGGACCTGGTCTTCAAATTTGGCAGAGGGTCCTGACGTGTCAGAAGATCAATGGTTTTCATTACAGCGTGAAGGATGTGTCAGGGCCAGGTGCTTTTGGGACAACTGTCTGATCCTCCGAAGGGGTGGTTGCAGTTTGGTGATCGCAGTTTGGTGGTCAAGTGCGGTGATGTGGCGGCTTCCTATTGGCTGTCACATGATCACATAGCCTTTCTCTCAGCTATGCGATCATGTGACCAGGTGACACGTGTCCTTGGTAGTGTGGGAACGGTTGCAGTACCCCTTGCAGTTTTGTTGGCAGTTAAAGGGCAGGTTGTCGCATGTTCACATAGCCCATTTCTGGGCTATGCGATCATGCGACAAACCGGTTGTGGTAATAGTTGCGATGTTGTTAACTGGTGGTGGCTAATGTTTACAGGCTGTCGCATGTTCACATAGCCCGTCCTCGGGCTATGTGATCATGTGGCTAACCGTCTGTTTGTCGCGGTTGCGGGGGTGATAAGGCCAGAGACTTTGCAGAAGGTTTGGGCCTGATTGTTGACTGCGGTTAAGAGTCTATGGTCACATGATCGCAAGTGCTATCTTTTGGCCATGCGATCATGCGACCAAGCATGATTTGTTTCTCGAATTCCTGTGGCGGTGAAATTCATGACAGCGCGGTTATGCGACTAGGGGCAAAGCAGTTTGAGAAACTTAAAGCCCGCAAGATGCTTGTGGCCATTGCAGTTTGAAGTTTGATTTTTTGAGAGGTAGAGTGTACCATGTTTGTGGAATTGAATGTAGAGAAGACCAATTTTGGCTCGAAAAGTGTTTGCAATTGGATTGATTTGACAGTTTGAGCTTGAAGCTGTGGCTTGACCCCATGTCATGTCTATGTTTACTCCTTGGTGGGGTTAGGTGATTTTGAATTTCAAATGATCGCATGCTTGTATTGTAACCCTAGTATAAAGGGATTTTCATGATAATTTTGTAGCATTGGGAGTTGGTGAGTCTTCTGCCCAATCAGGATTGTAATATTTTGGCATTTGGTATTTTGTTGATGACAGAGAGAAAGTTGTAGGTCTAAGCTGTAATTTGCAAGCTTGACTCCTCTGGTTTGATTGTTTACACTTAAAGATTCTTCATACTTAATGCATATACAGGACTCTTATCTCTCCTTTGTGTCAACTTCGATAGATTCTGAACTTTCTAGTTCTCTGCATATTGTTTTGTGTATGTGTCTTCATTCTTCAGTTCTAATCAAGGATTAGATTAAATTATGCTTTAGATGGGACATAGGTCTATCTTTCCATCTATGTAAGGATATCTCGTAAGTAGTGAAGGGGATTGTAGGTGTGTTTATGGCTTGGAATCTCAGCTATTGTCTGGTGTGTGTAGCAGTCCTGTTCTAGGAGATCTTGCCTAATGGATGAGGCACTGGCCTAAAGTGAGTATCTCATTATCAACAAATACTGATTGTTGTTGTTATGATCTCAAAAGCATAAATTGAGAACCATTCCTTCAGTTTTCAATTTTTTGGTTGTCTAAGGTCCTATCCCATAGCAAATGGAGAGTCAATGAGTGTGTGGTTAACATTCAGTACTTTCTTGCTATCCATTCAACTACTATATGAACCTAGTTCTTGGTGTATGAAGTTTATTTTATACTAGGTTAGGTGCACCCACCTTGGTTTTGCATAGCCAGAAGCAGAAGAGGGCAGTCTTGTCCCTAGAGTTGGTCTAGTTACCCTAAGGCCTCTTTCCATTTTGGAGCTAACCATTCCTAAAATCCTCTGAGGGTATATTGGCAGCCTGTTAAAGCATAAGAGTTTTAGAACACCAACAAGATGGTGACTCTGCTGGGGAAGAAGTAAAGGACAAAAAGTTTTTCTTCTTGGCTGGATCATCCCAGAGTCTTGGTTGAAGATCATAGTTATAGAGTCTGATATAAAGCTAGCATTTACAAAATTTTCTCACATAGTTGTGAGTGGTGGCTCTGATTTTTCTCTGTTTGATCAGTGTTCCTTCTGATAAATAGTGAGTTACTTGGAGTTTTGTATTGGTTGGGAGCAGCTCTACATTGCAAAATCTGATGGAGTTCCATGTTGAGCTCAAGATCTGCCCTACCTTTCAGTCAACAAAGTCTCTGCTACAAAGTTCTAGGTATTTATGATTAAAAATGTTTCCCTATCAAGTGTTAAGCACTACATAAAGGGATGAGTATTAGTGGGCAGTTCTCTATTGACCCTATCATGAGTGATATTGATTATGAGAATCTTCTCATCAAGATTGCTACTCTTAAGAAGAGGCTTGCAGAGAGAAATGCTGAAATCTGGCAGTTAGAGGAGGACAAGAGGTTGCTAGGACTGGTGGCTCCTGATGATGTTCATGGGGAGGTCATTATTTCTGATACTGAGTCTTATTATGCAGAGAGTGCTGACTATGAAGCTGATTCTGAGATCAGTGCACATGAGGATGTTGAAGATGAGTCTGAGGTTGATAACATTTCCATCCTATCTATAGATTTTTCTTCTTTTCAACATCAGGATTCTTTCTTCTTGTCCCGGTTGGATGATGTTTTGTGTGAAGAGGAAAATATTGAATATGATGTAGATGATGATTCCTACATAGGCTGCTTCACACAAGATGATTTGAGGCCAGAGTTCTCGGTTCTTATTCTTGACAGGGATGTAGCTGATGAAGAGGAAAATGAAGCCCAAAGTCCATTAAGTAGTGAAGGGATTTCAGCACTCTTGGCTGAAGAATTCCAAAGGTATGCACCTTGCCTGGACTTTGATTTGTAGCTCCCCTGTGATATACACTCTGACAATGATAATGAGGCCAATGTTCAAAATGACCAGGAGGATCCATGTATATTTGGTTCCCTCTTTGGTAGTGACTCTACAGAAAGAGAAGTAGAAGGACATGACAGTGTGTTTCCCTATCATCAAGATCACAGTGATGAACAAATTTCTTGTTCAAGCCCTTTTCCTATTTCTGCTAAGTATGATACTGAGTGTGACAGTATTGAGGACTTAGTCATCAGTAGTTGGGACAGATTTCCTTTTGGTGAAAATAATGATGATGCAGTGTTCCCCTGTTACCAAAGTTTTCATGAGGACCTTCACTTGGTTCATGATCTAGTTCATGAAGACATCATTGATAAACCAGGTTGCTCAGTGGCTAAGGCAATACATGAAGGTATATCAGAGGATTCAGGTCCTCTTTAGCCAGGTAATTCTGATGAACTGCATGATGCTCAGTATGTTTCATTTTCTAATGCAATGCAAGGTGAGCTTTTTATTTTTTCCAGTCATCAAGAAGTGGATGATGTTCCTTACTTCTTGGAGTTTGAACATAAATGTAACAAGCATGACTGGAAAAGCATGGGCAATGATCACTGTAGTTCCATTCTTCAGCGCATGGTTATTCACATACATTTGCAGTAGGATGATCATAAAATTTTTAGGTGGTGGGTCACGTATGTGGATGAGAATCAAACTTTTGATTTAGGAGGGTCCCTGATTAAAGTTCTTTTGTAAAAATGTACATTCTTTGTATAGTCTTTCCCTTTTCTGCTGTGTGTTTCCTTTCTTGTTCCCTGCATTTTTTGTGTTCCTTATTTTTATCCTGTTGGTGGTCTGCTCTCCCAGAAATCTTGAATTCTCACATGGGCACAAGTTACCCATCATCCCCAACTAGAGCCACTGTTAGGCCATTTTTATGTCATGCAAAAAATCCTTTCAAATGGCCTATTGGCTTGCAAGTTTTCTTGGTTTGTGCCCTGCCCTGTGTTCCTTTTGTTGTCATCAAATTCTGGTCAAATCTGCATCTCCTAATTCACCAAATCCTGAAAGTTATTCAAAGTTTAAGGTCCGCAGGAGCAAATTTTAAAAATTCTACCACAGTGTCGAAAACATGCAGTGTTTTCAAAAATCTGTGTTGTTTTCGACTTCCCTATCACCTTTTGATTTGTCGTAATTCCTGTGTGTTTTCGATCTGTGTGAAAACCCTATGTGTTTTTGACACCGCACTTCTGCCCTGATTGCTAGTGTTTTTCTCTTACTGCGCAAGTCCAATCATGTGGTGGGTCTAGCTTCTTCCCTATTGGCTGTCGCATGGCCGCATATTAGACTTTTTTGACATGCGATCATGTGACCGCTTGCCACGTGGCTGTGTGGGTCTCGGTCCTATGTAGCTACCTGGCAGTTTACTTCTCTAACTATGCAGGTGCAATGGTGGTGGGACCTAGTCTCCAGATTTGGCAGAGGGTCCTAATGTGTCAGAAGATCAACGGTTGTCGTTAAAACGTGAAGGATGTGTCAGGGCCATGCACTTTTGTGACAACCATCCGATCCTCCGAAGGGGTGGTTGCAGTTTGGTGATCACAATTTGGTGGTCAAGTGTGGTGATGTGGCAGCTTCTTATTTGTTGTCACATGATCGCATAGCCTTTCTCTCGGCTATACGATCATGCGACCAGGTGACACGTGTCCTTGGAAGTGTGGGAACGGTTGCGGTACCCCTTGCGGTTTTGTTGGTGGTTAAAGGGCAGGTTGTCACATGTTCGCATAGCCCATTTTTGGGCTATGTGATCATGCGACAAACCGGTTGTGGTAACGGTTGCGGTGTTGTTAACTGGTGGCGGCTAATGTTTATGAGCTGTCGCATGTTCGCATAGCCCGTCCCTGGGCTATGCGATCATGCGACTAACCATCTGTTTGTCACGGTTGCAGGGGTGATATGGTCGGAGACTTTGCAGAAGGTTTGGGCCTAATTGTCGACTGCAGTTAAGAGTCCACAGTCGCATGATTGCAAGGGCTATCTTTCAGCCATGCGATCATGTGACCAAGCATGATTTGTTGCTCAGATTCCTGTGGCAGTGAAATTCATGACAACGTGGTTGCACGACTGGGGGCAAAGCAGTTTGAGAAACTTAAAGCCCGCAAGATGCTTGTGGCCATTGTAGTTTGAAGTTTCATTTTTTGAGAGGCAGAGTGTACCGTGTTTGTGGAATTGAATGCAAAGAAGACCAATTTTGGCTCGAAAAGTGTTTGCAGTTGGATTGATTTGACAGTTTGAGCTTGAAGTTGTGGCTTGACCCCCTGTCATGTCTGTGTTTACTCCTCAGTGGGGTTAGGTGATTTTGAATTTCAAATGATCGTATGCTTGTATTGTAACCCTGGTATAAAGGGATTTTCATGATCATTTTGTAGCATTGGGAGTTGGTGAGTCTTCTGTCCAGTCAGGATTGTAATATTTTGGCATTTGGTATTTTGTTGATGATAGAGAGAAAGTTGCAGGTCTAAGCTATAATTTGCAAGCTTGACTCCTCTGGTTTGATTGTTTACACTTAAAGATTCTTCATACTTAATGCATATACAGGACTCTTATCTCTCCTTTGTGTCAACTTCGATAGATTCTGAACTTTCTAGTTCTCTGCATATTGTTTTGTCTATGTGTCTTCATTCTTTAGTTCTAATCAAGGATTAGATTAAATTATGCTTTAGATGGGACATAGGTCTATCTTGCTGTCTATGTAAGGATATCTAGTAAGTAGTGAAGGGGATTGTAGGTGTGTTTATGGCTTGGAATCTCAGCTATTGTTTGGTGTGTGTAGCAGTCATGTTCTAGGAGATCTTGCCCAATGGATGAGGCACTGGCCTAAAGTGAGTATCTCATTATCAACAAATACTGATTGTTGTTGTTATGATCTCAAAAGCATAAATTAAGAACCATTCCTTCAGTTTTCAATTTTTTGTTTGTCTAAGGTCCTACCCCATAGCAAATGGAGAGTCAATGAGTGTGTGGTTAACATTCAGTACTTTCTTGCTATCCATTCATCTGCTATATGAACCTAGTTCTTGGTGTATGAAGTTTATTTTATACTAGGTTAGGTGCACCCACCTTGGTTTTGCAGAGCCAGAAGCAGAAGAGGGTAGTCTTGTCCCTAGAGTTGGTCCAGTTACCCTAAGGCCTCTTTCCATTTTGGAGCTAACTATTCCTAAAATCCTCTGAGGGTATATTGGCAGCCTGTTAGAGCATAAGAGTTTTCAAACACCTACATGGGGCTCATGTAACTCTTTCTGAAATTTAATAAATTTTTTGGCTAAGGCCATTTACCATTTAAAATAATAAATTAATAAATTAATAAGTATAAATAATATTTATATATTACAAGTAACTTGATAGTAATTATTATTATTATTATTTGATTCTATTTCAAAAAATCTCTAAGTTTACAAAGATAAAAATATATTAAAAAATAAAATGTATTACAATGTGAATAACAAATTTTGATTTAGACAAAGTGCACAAATTTTACATTTTTAATATTATATTAAATTTTTATTTCAATAGCAGATGAAATGTAACACCCAACTTTTTTCAACAATTTTAAGTTAAAAAATTATATTTTAATTTTGATAAAGTTAAATTACAATTATAGTCTTTCATTACGGTTGTTAATAAATATTTGTGTTGGATGTGACTACAAGTTCTTTTAATTTAATTCAAAGATAGCCATAAATTTTTGAAAAATCTATCCTTTTCGCTCATTTTTTTAAGCAAATGAGATGGAGGATAAATAATTTTCTAAATTGGTAAAGTTAAATATTTTGCATCTAACTTTATCAAATAATGAAATGTGGTATTCTTAAAAATATTGAAGAAATTTTATTAGTTAAAATTGAAAACTTTAATCACTAGTTAAATTATGGTCATTGCCTATAGTTCTATAGCCTACGACAGGAACTAATAAGATGGTTTATTACAACATTTTTGATAAAAAAAAAGGAGCAAGAGGGTGTTGGTTTATTATGATGTTACCAAATATAAGGAATGTATTTTTCTCCTACCAAAAATCTTGCTAACAAAATTAATATGAGGAAGCCTACAAAAAAGGGTCCTATAAGACCAAATCAATTCAATGAATCACAATTGAGATAAGTAATTTATAAAATATATTAGATTAATAAAAAAAAATGTAAAACTTAGAGATATTTAACTAATGAAAAAATAATTGCTTATGAGTGGTTGATTTGTGAAAATCTGATTCACAAATATAAGTCATTTTATCCATTTTTATTTTCTATATACTTTTAAAACCATACAGTAATTAAAACTCTATATAAAGATGTGAAAATGCATTATAAATATATGAATCAATAAAAGAACTGTCATACTTAAAATTAATGTAAGTGTATATGGAAAATATAATATATGTGCAACTATATACATACAATTGAAAATCTCTAAATCTATATTCATAGATTGTAAATATCTACAATTAAATATATATACATAAACTAATATATCAATGTCAACTACTAATTATTTGTCAATGTATTTATGGATTAGAATTTTCAAATCATTCATTTATCAAACATCATAAAACAAGTTAAAATATAAAAATAAAAAATACACAATACTAAACACTTAATATCTTAGTTTAGCTGTTTAGAAAAGCACCATTTTTTTTTTGTGATATGTTTAGAATAAATACCCTCTTTGAAGGAACACTTCATATCTTAGTTTAACTATTTAGGAAGTGAAGTTTCTAATCCAACTCAATTATAGACATAAATCATGACTATTTACAATTTACAAATATATGTAAATGTAAAAAAATATGACTAAAAGTTGTATTATAAAAACCCCATTTTTTTGTAATATCTTTAGAATAAATAGCTTGTTTGAAGGAACACTTCATATCGTAGTTTAACTATTTAGGAATTGAAGTTACTAATCCAACTCAATTATAGACATAAATCATGACTACCATTTTTTAGATATCTTTAGAATAAATAGGGTACTTGAAGGAACATTCATATCTTAGTTTAACTATTTAGGAATTGAATTTTCCAATACAACTCAATTCAGACTTAAAAAATAGTTAACTTATTCATATATCCTTTTAAATTATTTGATTTGAATATAAAAATGAAAATATAACGATACATTGTGATTGAAATAGGGAAAATATTTTTATTTTTAAATTAAAAGTTTTAAAATTATCTAAAATATAAAAAATAACTTAGAAAAATTCACCTAACAAGAAGCATTATAAATTTATTTGAATTAAACAACGAACATGTTAAATAATTATAATTTAATTTTGAGAATCCTTACAACAATCTATGAGCTGCACTACATACAGTTTTGATAATAAATTTTTTCCCCTCAACAGCTCAGCAATTACATGGACGAAATGCTCAGTAATTGCATGGACGGAATATACGGTTCTGTGTGGCGATGGACATGGGTATTGTGAATGGGGGCATGATTTTTATCCGCTGGATAGCCAAATCCGCAAATTTCGTCTCAAAATTATTATATGTGACAGTGTGCATGCATTCCAGGTTCTTGCACGTTGGAGAATTGGGCCTCTTGGAAGTGACGTTTCTCTTTCGGGGAAATTTCCACCTTAAGCACTTATTTCCGTTGTATTTTAACGCTAGGGGGATGTTCGTTCCATACGTAACACTTCGGCGATGGGGGAAATCAGGAAAAAGTTCTGCTTAAGCCTGTTTTTGGTATTTGCAGTGTGTATCCACCTGAAAAGTTATGGTGCTGCAGTCGAGGGTGGAGATACTCTTTCCTTGGCCGCCTCGATTACTGGAAATCAGACAATAATTTCAAGGAATCGCACATTTGAATTGGGGTTCTTCACCCCAAATGGTACCAATAACTGTCATATTGGCATTTGGTATGCCAGTATGACAGAGAAGACGATTGTTTGGGTGGCTAACAGAGAGACTCCCGCGAGAAACAGATCTGGCGTTTTGAAGCTTTCAGAAGGAGGGAATCTTGAACTGTTCGATGTAGAGGGTGCATCTCTTTGGTCGGCCAACGTGTCGAACAAGGCCTCCCGGGCGGTGATATTAGATACTGGCAATTTTGTAATGCTCGGTGATGACAACAAATCTGAAACTGTTTAGCAGAGTTTCGACTATCCAGTCGACACCTTGTTGCCAGGGATGAGGTTCGGTGGACACCAAAAGCTAGTCTCTTGGAAGAGTTCACTGGATCCTGCTCCTGGGCTCTTCTCCTGTCAGTCGGATCCATCTGGCATCAAGCAATTCGTCCTAGCTTGGAACAATTCTGTACAGTATTGGATAAGCGGAATTTGGGATGGCAATGTTTTCAGTCAAATTCCGGAAATGGCAGACAGAAGCATATACAATATCAGCGTTGAAAGTACGAAGTCTGGATTGTATTCCACATACATGTGGGTTACTATCGAGAGTGCGCTCTCACGTTTCGTCCTAGTTAAGTCTGGAGGATTCCAAGCATATGCTCTGCTTGATGACGGTAAATGGACCGTGTTCTGGTCTCGGCCCAGAGATCAATGTTCCATATATGGCCTGTGCGGCGCTTACGGAACCTGCAACTCCAACAATGTTCAGTTCTGCAGCTGCGTGGAAGGCTTCACCCCAGCAGACACTCGCGCCTTGGATTCGTGGTCGACTGGTTGTGTTCGGCAGAGCCCCTTAAACTGTGATCCCAAAAAAGGCAGCACGGACGGATTCCTGGAAACGAGCGTCACGTTGCCTGATGCTGATTCCGCTTGGTCATACCCTGCAACCACAAAGAAAGATTGCCAGAAATCCTGCCTCCTCAACTGCTCCTGCACTGCGTTTGCTTTTAATCCACCTTCAGGGCCGTGCCAACTCTGGTCAGGAGATTTGTTGAACATGCGTAACACTCTTCCATCAAAAATCAATTCACGTTTTTTTGTTCGAGTAGCCGCCTGTCCACTTTCCAAGACCCAGAAATCGTCCTCCTTCAAACTCATAACCACCATTGTAGTTGGTGCTCTGGCCGTTGCTTTGGGTATCTTCTCGATTTTAATGTGGCGGAGGCATCGTCAGAGGCAGTGGCTACGATCGATGGAGGGGCTTGCAGATTCCTCAAATTCTTTTCTTAGAATGTTTAGCTACATGGAGTTGAAGATTGCGACTAGGAATTTCAAGTCCAAGCTGGGGAGCGGAGGATTCGGCACGGTGTACAAAGGACAATTAATAGATGGTACACCTGTGGCCGTAAAGAAGATGGAGAGTTCAAGACAAGATGAGAAGCAATTCCGAGCAGAAATCAGTTCTCTTGGAAATATACAATATGCCAATTTGGTCAGGCTTCGAGGATTTTGTGCACAAGGATCGAGAAGGTTTCTGATTTATGATTTCATGCCTAATGGCTCTCTGAATTCCTTACTCTTCTCAAGTAAATCCAAAGGTAAACAGAAGGTACTCGACTGGAAAACCCGATTTGAGATCGTGTTAGGCACTGCAAGAGGATTACTTTATCTCCATGAAGAATGCAGAGATTGCATCATTCACTGTGATGTTAAGCCTGCAAATATTCTTCTGGATAATAATTTTACACCCAAGTTAGCAGATTTTGGATTAGCAAAGCTTCTGGGTAGAGATTTCAGCCGCGTCCTGACCACAACGAGAGGAACAAGAGGATACTTGGCTCCAGAGTGGATCTCTGGTCTTCCCATTACACCCAAGGTTGATGTGTACAGTTTTGGTATGACGCTCTTCGAAATCATTTCTGGCCGAAGAAATCTGGATTTAAATATTCAAGACTCAAGTAAGTATTACTTTCCCACGTGGGCTGCTAGTCAGATTTACAGTGGCAACACAATGAATATTGTGGAGGAAGGTATTGCAGAGGAGACAGACATTGAAGAGGTGAGAAGAGGAAGTATTGTAGGGTTGTTATACATTGAAAAGGATGAGGAAGTGAGGCCAAGTATGGGGCAAGTGGTGCTAATGCTGGAAGGGAAGGTGCAGCCACAAATTTCACAGATCCAGGCTTCTGCACTCATGAACAACCAAGCAGATCAAAGCAACACTGGTAGCGGCAGCGACAGTTGATATTACCATATATAAAGTGTAAGGGGGTCCTCTAATAGAATAACATAGGAGGCAAGGTATTTAAGCAACATTTATATATAAATAATAGTGATAGATAGTAGTTATATATAAATAATAGCAATAAATAAAATTTATATATAAAGTTGTTTGTCTTTATAACTTTGTAATCATGTTTCTAATTTCAAATGCTATTTGGTAACTCATCTCATCTTAGTTTTTATAAAGTTTTAGAGGAAAATATGAGTTCATAAGATGTGTTTGGAAAATTGAAAAATTTCTTTAAAAAAAAGGTATTATTTTAGTTTTTTGAGTTTTTGAAAGTTTTCTTTTATATAAGGATCTTTTGATCATTGTAGAAGCAAAGTTGGTAAATGAAAATAAATAATTTTCAGATCTATCTTGAGATCTTGTTCTTCTTATTCTATAATAATTGAATTAACTTGAATTTGTGTGTGTGTGTGTGTGTGTGTGCTGCATCAAAAATTTTATTATGTTTTTTTATTTTATTGTATAAATGATTAATTTAATTTTGTCATAAGAAAGAAAGATTATTTTCATTTTTATTTTTAAGTGATGACTCAAGTATGTTGGAGGATCTAGTTTATGTATGGACTTAGTTTAATTATGTTCCATATATGGCCTTAATTTAAACTTGATATACTAGTGCAGTTGCACACTTATTTGTGTACAATGATGAGCCAATATTGTTTTTTTATTCATTGTAATGATAGTTTACAAATAATATTTATAGTTGATGTTGGAGGTGGAGGGTTAAGGGATCATAGGGGTTTTTTTATTGTTTCTTTTGCTGACCCCTTCAAGGATTATACAATAAATCATGCAGAAGGCATGGCTCTCCTCTAGGATCTTAAAATTGCCACCTTTATGAGAATCAAACACCTTCAGATTGAGGGAGACTCCACAATTATCATATATGCTACACGAGGATTGGCCTATGTTGGATGGAAGGTGGAGAGTATTATAAAAGGACATTAGAGTGTTGCTATCAAGTTTTGATAGTTTCACTCTAAAGCATACCTATAGGGAAGCAATGTTGTTGCTGACTCTATGGAAGTATTGGGCCTACAACAAATGGTCTTATGATGTTGGAGAAATGTGAATCGGGTGCTAGAGTCTACCAGAAGTCTTTTAAGTCATGATGATTGTAATTTAATATTAATAATAATGAAGGTTGATTTGGTTATTTTCTTTATTATGTGGATTGGCACTTTAAAGGCCATATGGGTGAATTTGAATTTAGCCCTTGATTCAAATTTGAATGTAGCCATGATGATTATAGACCAACTCAACCCCAATTGTCCAAGTGGATTGTACTTGAAGATTTATCATTGCCTCCGTATTAGTTATGCTATGGAAAATTCTTGTCATAATTTGAATAATCATCAAAATGAAGATTGGAACATGTAATTTTAAATACCACTTATTTTTGTGACATCTCCTTGGATATGAAGACAACTCAAATGTCATTTCCAACTCCTTTGGCTTAGATAGTTTGAAAATCTTTCACGTGCCAAATGACACTTCAAATAAGGTGAGGAATGATGATATTTATGGTAATAATGAAGATATTCATTACTAACTTTTATTACATGAAGTGAAGCCTTTCAATCTAGATGTTTCCTTTTTGAGTTTGGTTGTGCTCTGGTTCTTCAAAATTGACAGTTCTTTATTGAAATCCATGGGTGGAGATAGGCTACACAACAAACTAGGATAAATTGATTAAGTTTATAGAACTGACCCCATGGTCATATTTATCTATAAATTAGAAGGTGGAATTATTTCATTCATACAGAGTATGAAAGGTTATGACAAGAATTTATCTCATCAATTTGTGTCTTAATGGAATGACACGTGTCTAACTGTGATAGGTATCACATTTGAAGTTAATGAGGATTTTATTGAAAAAGCCACGACCTTTCTATGGAGGGCATGAAATGGAAAAAAACTAGTAGAACTCCTAATGTTTTTGATTGTAGGAAAAAATAGATTTTAAAGGGGACCCGAAACCCCATACAAGCTAGATAAAAAAATTTAGCCTTAAAGGAAACAAAATAGAAATAGGACTGGGGACCAGTCCACCATAACCAAAACCAACTTAAAAAACCCTAAAACCAAACACCAACAAAAAACAGACAAAAGACCAACACCAGGGACCAGAGCACTTAAACAAACTCTTTACGAGTTTCATCAACTTCCTGCTTCACCTCAAATATCTTCTTTATTGCGGCATTGAAGTCAGAGAGCTCCTGGATTCTTTCTTGGATATTTCTTCTTTTTGCAGACCTGGTATGTTTGCCTGGGCCTTCCTCTTCTAGGTCCTTAGTACCCTCGTCAGGTTTCTTGGTGGGGGAGCCAGTGTCTAGCTCCACTTTAATGGTCATAAAGCAGTCCATGGTCGAACCCATGGTAGAACTCATAATGTTGACAGTTAGAACTAGTTCTTTTGGCCTGACGAGTAACTGGTCAAGCGTCGTGGGGGGTACAACCATGAGAAGCTTCTTAGTATTTGGCTCCAAGCATGTGCTTTTGTTATGAAGTATTTTACTCTTGAATATCATTTTTTTGTGTTCTAGTATGACCATCTTCCATAACTAAATCATCTTTGTAATAGTGATCTCATCTCCATTCCATTTTACTTGTTTCACTCCTTGGCAATTAATGTGGCAAAAATTATTGAGGTAAAGAACTATAGGGAAAAACACACTATCCTTCACCAGGGCCTGATTTATTGCCTCTACAAATTTCACCTTGAGCTTTTCCCTCTAAATATTATTTTAGTGTAGCCAGCCTCTATTCATCCTTCTCACCATTCAGTCCCCTCTCCTCCTAATGCTAGCATTCTCCTTGTTGTAGTAATGGAAGAAAATGTTGTCTTGAAAACCCATGGCTCAAAGCCTTAATGGGTCCATAGGACTCTTCGCATAAAATTCTAAGGATAAGAAGCCTACTAACCATAACCTGTATGTTAAACCTCATACTTACTAGGTGGAATCTAATGTTGAGATTATAGAGGAGACAGTTACTCCTCTTCTCTCGAATAGGATTGCGAAGATCAAGGGGAAGAAAGTGATTGTTCAGTCCCTCTCAGAGGACTTAGATGATACTAAGAGAGACAAGAAGGGAAATTTTGATAATGAAGGCTCTACTTCTCATTTTTCTAAGAGCTTGAATAAGGATACCCCTGTCCCTAAGCCTAATGTGACTCCTACCAAGGCTCCCCCTTCCCCTCAATAGGCTGAATATAATATTATTGTTGAAGAGGTTCATATTACAAAAACCCCCACCACTAACATGGACTTTGGTGGCTTCATTAGAAATCTAAAACATGATATTGTAGGTATCAAAGGTGGCCTTCAAGGCCTCAAAATTGAAGTTGTTGGCTTAGGCAGAAGGATCTAGGATATGAGTCATTTCACCCTCAAAATTATGCATAGTTTGATGACTACTCTGTGCCTTTTCCAGGAATAGATGAAGGACAGTAAGTTGATGAAGGAGGAAGATTACAAGGAACTCTTCAAGTTCCTCATTGAAGATTGGGCTAAGGCGTTATTTTCTTAGGAACCTACTAAAAAAAAAAAACCTTGATACATACTTATGGTTTTCTTTCTTTTTTTATTTTTATCGACCTTCTAGGCCTTAGTTTATTTAGCTTCTTTTATAACTTTAATACTTTGAAAAACTCTTCATTGATTTTCCCTGCATGAAAACAATTTAATACTATTATGTTGACTACGGATTGCTACAATTTGGTTTTCTTTTCTAATGTTTCTATATGGTACTTAGTTCGTATCTATTTAGGATTATGTTTTATAGAGGTAAGTATAGGTTGTTGTCAAATGGTTACTGTTAATGTGATGTTAATGATAATTTATTGATAATCCTCCTAGTTTGATGTATTATGGGCCAACACCCTGATTTTGTTGTTGCTGATATCATAAATATTTAATATTCTCATACAAAGAAAATAGTGATGGATAATGACAATGCTTATGAGAATTCTAATATATGTTTCTATGTGTCTATATGGAAATTCTTTCTATGCTATGAGATCAGCATTATATAGCTAAAAGTTTTGTTTATTGTTTAACAATCGGTAATGGGCAAATTACATTAGAACTATTTCTAAGGGAAAAATACAAAGCAACGTGTGAATATTATAAAATTAATGATATAATAATTTAATAGTTCATATTTATTAGTGAGTGTCATTTGTTCATTCAACTACAAGAGTTTTGTTTGCATCAATGTTTTATATCACACAAGTAATTAATCATCAATATGTAAAAAGAAATTTATGCAAAAAATAACACTCATCAAACTTTATAAAATTTAAAATTTTGTTTGCCTTGACATAGTTTCCAAATGAAACTAATAAAGCTATCCTAAAAATAATTTTATTGTGAAAGTTTTAATTTTTACTCCCGTATATACCATTGGTCAATTTTAGTATCATTTTAAAACAAAAGAACACTTCTAAAACAAATGACAATTGATAACAATAGTTCAAAGAAATAGTTTAGTTTTATCTTGACATTATGAGCTCCACTTTTTAATTTTTTAATAAAATAAATTAAAAGAATCTCTTTAGAAAAAAAAAATATATTAATATTTTTTTTACATACTATTATTTACCCAAAAATATTCATATCATATTTCATACAATTTAGCAAAACATTTAATTTTTTCATATAAACAAAATATCTTTGTACAAATAAATGTAATAAACATATAATTTATAAATATACAAATATAAATAACAATCTTGCTATGAGAAATGATATCATAATTATTTTTAATATAAATTTAAAATAATAAAAAATAAACCAATGTAAAAAAGGAAATACACAATTTTTTTCGTGTCCAATATTTCTTAAAAATACAAATCAAAACAATAATCTGCATACCTAATAATTGAATACTATTACTTGACAAGAAAGAATTAAATATTCTTGACAAGTACTCATTAAGTACTCTTTGTACGCAAGTGACCAAATTCTGCAGGAGTAAAACTGTTAGAATAACAATGACCTAATCAATTGAGAGGGGGGCGAATCAGTTTATGTCAAACTTATTAATCTTCATTCCAATTATAACCTTATGTTCATTAAATGTTAGACAACGATAACATATAGGAACACAATAATACCAGTATTTTTTTTTGAGGAAAACCCTGTTAAGGGGAAAACCCAGATCAGAATGATGCCCACAAATCACTACTATGAATATGGTAATCCAGTTAAGAGTTCTAGCCATGTTAGGAGCTGATTATTACAATAGTACAATCCCTATTAAAGGAAAGACCCTATGATGAGTTAAAACCTTGCTAAAGGTATTACAACTAAACACTTGACTGAAATACAAGAGAAGGTTACATCCACCTTCAAGACTCACTACATCCTATATCTAAAGAAATATCATCATGAGTACCTGAACTGACTTCAAGTACATCGACTACCAAGATAGTTCCAACTTTATTCCTTGATGCGCGATCCTCTACTCTATATCAGAAATCCTCACAACCTAAAATATCAAACAATAATGCACATTCTTGACCATGTTACAATTAAAAGGAAAGACTTCCTTATATACAATTTACAAACATAATTCCTAGGTCGGCCATTAGAGGACCTCTCCTATAAAAAGAATATTACATAGACCCAAGTGAGGATACACACAACATCCTACAACAATTACAAATCATGAAATAGTCATCCACAACATTAATTCATGCTTAATTATTCAAGAACACGCTACCACTCTTGGGTTGTCTTCCAAATAAATCTTCATTGGATTACACACCAAAGATGAATTCACCAATCATAATATTACTATGTGATTCCATAGTAGAATCACCCGTGTGTCTTCCGAAATTTCCCAAGCTTGCAAGGTTTAATCCATTTTTGCACTGAAGTTATACTACGAATACTGAGACCAACTTTGTGAGTTTTCCAAACATTGACCCTATAACCAGTCTTCACCAATTTATCCATAACTTGAGAAAATGAGCATATAAACATATGTGAACATAGCCATGTATAGTAAACATGTTATGATACACAAATCATAGCTCACATGAGATAAGTTATCATACATGATCTTTACAATTATTTATAACCTATATTTGTAGTCAGTCTACAAATTATGGGTTCCTTAACTGAAAAATATGTTGACATCAATGAAAGAACAATGAATGCCAACATCATAGACTACAACAAAAACAAAAATCTCCCCCTTTGGCATTGATGGTAACATATGTGAAAAACTATCAATCCAAAAGTATCTTTTCACAAAAACCTTTACAATGTCCTCTTCAAAGCTCCCCCCAAACCAATAAGTTTTTTTTCACCAATATCTCTCCCCATTTGACATCAATGGAAAAGGATGCCATTATAAACATCCTTGTCTTCTTGTTTTTCTAAGTGTAACTTTTTCAAATCTTCAAGATCTTCAACTACTAGGTGCAATATAACCTTGATCTTATCAGATATGCTCAAACCACTACTCCTCCTGTGGATCAAACCTTTGCATCAAGTCCAAAAATGATATAGCTCCGATTTCTAATGGACTTGTGCACTACTGCATGTCCTTAATTACCTTCAGGTGGGGTTGTAACTCTGAGTCTACCTATGAGATATTCAAAGATATCTTTTTTTAGTGGTTTGGTGAAGATATCTGCAATATGCTCATTTGTCCTTACATATTAAATCTTCACCTCTTTCTCTTTCACTTTATCTCTTATAAAATGATACTTGATTAAAATATACCTAGTTTTTGAGTGCATCACTGGGCTCTTTGACATATTCACTATACTTACATGGTATCATAATGTATGATAACTAGTTCACCAAGATTCACACTAATGTCCTTCAACATCAGTTTCATCCAAAAAAATTATGTGCAATTAATTGCAATAGTGACATGCTATAATTTAACTGTTGACTAAGCTATACAGTCTTGCTTCTTTCTTAAATAAGAAACTAACCTCTTCCCAAGGAAAAAGGCTCCTCCACTTGTGCTCCTCCTATCATCTACAATGCCTACCCAATTTGCATTAGTGTAGGCTTCTAATATGAAGTCTTTATTCTCCTATCATACCACAATCCAAAATCAACTGTGCCCTTTAGGTATCTAAATGTCCTCTTGACTGTAGAACAAATTATTTCCTTTGGGTTTTCCTAGAATCTAGCAATAATTCCAATTGTACTTGCAGTATTAGGTCTAGTATGTGTCAGATATTGAAGACCTCATATCATAGATACGTATTCTATCTAAGGCATAAATTTTGTCCCATCTGATTGACTTATGCATGGATAGCTTGACTAATTTCCTTGTGGACTACAATGACTGACTTATCACTAGGTAGTTGTTTTGCAATGACTGATTACTAGATTTTTCTACCCACCAACGTTTCTTCGAACCCTTTCCCACGCAAGACAATGATTTACTAGACTGGCCTGATTACCTTGAAGAATACGATGATTCCGATGACCAACTTCTCCACACATGTTAAAAATTGAGTTGTTTGAACTTACTCTTCTCCATGACTTTACCACTTTGGAAGTGACATTTCTCTTTCGCAAAAATTTCCACCTCAACATTTATTTGTCCTTGTATCATAACGCTTGAGCAGGTTCATTTCATAAGAGAAAATCATGAGATTGTACTTAGTCTAGATTATTTAACTTATATGTAATTCTATGTGATGGACTATGATGACTGACTATGCACGCATAGCTAGACTGATTTCCTTGTGGACTATGATGACTGACTTATAACTGGGTACCTGCTTTGCAACGACTGATTACTGGACTTTTCTGCCCACCAATGTTTCTTCAAACCCTTTCCCACGCAAGACAATAATTTACTGGACTGGACTGATTACCTTGAAGAATACAATGATTTCGATAAATAGCTTCTCCACATATGTTAAAATTGAGTTGTTTGAACTTACTTTTCTCCATGACTTTACCACTTTGGAAGTGACATTTCTCTTTTGTGAAAATTTCCACCTCAACATTTATTTGTCCTTATATCATAAGGCTTGAGCAGGTTTGTTCCATAAGAGGAAATCATGGGATTGTACTTAGTCTAGATTATTTAACTTATATATAATTCTATGTTATGGAACCCTTGAGACTTGTAATCTGTAAATGAGTTACATCTAGATGAGTATTTATTATCTTATGTTATATTGCTTCTGCATTGTTATTCATTATTGATTGTAAACACTTAAGAAAAATAATATTTAGTAAACTTAGTAACATGTTTTAGGTTAATTTCTCTTGGGTTCCCTAGTGAGGCATCAGAAAAGACCTATTTCAGAAGCACATTTGGATGGTTTACTTGAAATTTGAAAATTCAGAGGAAATTTTTAATTTGAAATAGTTTTGGAATGGGAAGATGTTAATGTGGAGTGGTTGTTGGAATCATTTGCCATTGCACCAAAAGCTCGAACTGTTAATGCCCGATACAAATGCTAGATTTAACTTGATCCACGGGAGGCGGTTAAACCATGTCATGAATATCCAAGGAGGTGCTGACCACTAGGTCAACAATCTCCCCCTCAGCACTAACTGAGCCTTCAACACCCACTGAAGGAAGACTTGAACCCATGACCCAAGGCTCTGATATTAATTGTTGGAATCATTTGCCGTTGCACCAAAAGCTCGAACTTGTTAGGCCATTTTTTCCAGTCATTCCAAAATCTCATGAAGTTGGCCTCTCCCCTAAATGTTTCTTGGTTTGTGTCCTCCCCCATGCTTTTCAGTGTTGTCGCCTTGCTCTGGTCCAAACTGCGTCTCCTACTTTGCAAAACCCAAAAAGTTTTTTAATTTCTAAGGTTCGCGGGAAGCAAAATAAAAATTCTGCCACAGTGTTGAAAACATGCAGTGTTTTCAAAAATCCATGTTCTTTTCAACTTCCTTGTTTTCCTTTTGGTTTGTCATTATTCCTGTGTGTTTTTGATCTTTTGCCGAAAACCTGCGTTGTTTTCGACCCTTTGCCTTAAGCTTTATGCACTTGTCTTTGATGCCGAAAACTTTGTGTATTTTAGACCTATGTTTAACTGCGCTTGTCTGACCGTGTGGTGGGTCCAGCTTCTTCCCTATTGGCTATCGCATGGCCGCATGTCATACTTTTCTGACATGTGATCATGCGATAGCTTTCCATGTGGCCGTGTGGGTCCTGTGTCCTGTGCAGCTGCTTGGTGATCTTCTTTGCTAAGTGCGCAAGTGCGATGGTGGTGGGACCTATTTTTTTCGAAGGCACAACGGGTCCTGACGTGTCAGAGGATCAACGGTTGTCATTAAAGCGCAAAGGTTTTGTCAGGGCTATGCACTTTTGCGACAACTGTCCGATCTTCCGAAAGGGTAGAGCAGAGTGTGGTCCCGGAGGCGGTGGCGTGGTAGCTTTTGGTTGGCTATCGCATGACCACATAGCCCATTTTCGGGCTATGCGATTATGCGACCGGTTGACGCGTGTCCTTGTTCCAGGTGGCATCGCAGTTGTGGAGTTAGGAGTGGGGTCCATTGCAGTTTGGTGTGCCCGAGTGTGTTTGGCAGTTGGTGGTGATTGCTAGCAGTTAGTCGCATGTTTGCATAGCCTTTTCCAAGGCTATGCGATCATACGACTGATGGTTGTGGTGCTCCTTGCGGTGGCGGTAACCGTTACGGTGATGTTTGCGGGCTGTCGCATGTCCGCATAGCCCATTTTCGGGCTATGCGATCATGCGACAGGGTGCCACATGTCCATGGTGGTTGTGGTAACGGCTCGGTGGTGGGTGAGATCATGGCAGTCTCCGATTGGTCAGTGCTAGTGGGATGTTAAGTTTTGAATGCGGGCCCGAGCTTGGATTTCTCGGTGGTGTTTTGACGGTAGGTGGGTGCATGGTAGCGGTTTGCCGCATGTTCGCATGGGCCATTTCCACAGCTTGCGAACATGTGACAAACCCTGTTGTGGCAGTGGTTTGAACGTCTGGCGGTTATGTGGAGATAGATGGTTAGCAGATGTCGCATGTTCGCATAACCCATTTCTACATTATGCGATCATGCAACCAAGCTTTTATTTGTTGGCCGGTTTCCTGTGGTGGTAGGATTTGACTGCGCAGCTGTGTTGCTAGGGGCAAATAGTTGAAGAACATTGTTCCCGCCAAATGCATGTAGCCATTGTAGTTTGAAGTTTGTTTTTCTGAGCGGCAGGAGGTACCATTGTTCATGGAATTGAATGCAGAAGTGACCCGGTTTGGTGAGAAGCGACTGGTTTGCAGTATGGTCTAGGATGCCGTGAGTGTTTACGGGGGTGTTTTTCCGTGCAATGATGGACAAGCTTTGTGGTTCGAGGCTTTCTATAGGGGCTTTTGGATTTTGAAATTTTGTTGTTGGTTGGGTGGTTGAAGTCTTAACCCTGGTTACCCATAGCTTGTTGCATCCTATTGGTTTAGGATTTCAAGGTAACCAGTGGTATAAAGGGTCAAAATTTTGACTGGTTCAGGGTTCCACAATATTTGGTTCCTGTGGGAAGTAGTGAATTCTATCGCATTGTAGGAGGCTGAATAGAAGTTTCTGGTATCTTTTACAAGTTATTGAAGTGGTAGTCTCATTTTCTGATATGGACATGTACATGCCTCATCACACTTAATACAACTGTTCCATGTTTACGAGTCTCTCCTTGGTGTCATTCATGTGAGTTTTGGATTTTCTGATCCATTGCACAGGTTTGCCTTTGTAGATGTTGTCTTTAGTTCTTGATCTAGGATCAAGTGAAATTTGCTTTAGAAGGGACATAGATTTATTTGGATTGTCTACAGAAGGATTTTATAAGTAGTGGGTGGGCTGAAACAGTTGTGTTTATGGCTTTGAGTCTTTGACAGTAGTTTGTTCATGTTCTATATTTGTTTTTGATGATTTGCCCAATGGATAATAGCACTGATCAAGATTAGTACATTCAGTTGAGTCCAATGTTTGATGAATTTTGGTTATTTCCTGCATATCTATATATCAATACCATTTCAAGTAATACCCTTCACAAGTCCATTTTACCTTGCATAGTAGAGTTGACTCAATGGATACCTGGTTAGTATTTAGTAGTCCTTTACTATGATCTGCTTTATGAATCCAGAAGTATAGTGTGTGTAGTGAGTTTAAATTTTGTCTGGATTAGGTGTACCTGCCTTGGTTTTGCAGAGCCAGAAGCAGAAGAGGGAAATCTTGTCCCTATAGTTGGTCCAATTACCCTAAGATCTCATAGCAATTTCGGAGCTAACCATTCCTAAAATCCTTTGAGGGTATATTGGTAGCCTGTTAGAGCATAAGAGTTTTCGAACACCAACAAGATGGTGACTCTACTGGGGAGAGTCTAGAAAAGAGTCAGATACAAAATTAGCATTTACAAAATTTTCTCACATGGTTGTGAGTGGCGGCTCTATTTTTCTCTGTTTAATTAGTGTTCCTCCTGATAAACAGTGTGTTTCCTGGTGAGTTTGGTGTTGGTTGGAAGAAGAAACAATAAATTATTTTCCTCTCAAGGAGGTGGCGGCTCTGCATGACAAAGTTATCTGATGGAGTTCCATGGTGAGCTCAGGATTTGCCTTGCCTTCTAGTCAACAAGGTCTTTTGCTGCAAACTTCTAGGTATTTCTCAAGAGTTGAAATGTATCCCTATCTAGTGTTAAGCATTGCATAAAGGGATGAGTATTAGTGGGCAGTTCTCTGCTAATTCCATCATGAGTGATGTTGATTA
Source organism: Chamaecyparis obtusa (assembly GCA_027943335.1). NCBI lineage: Eukaryota > Viridiplantae > Streptophyta > Pinopsida > Cupressales > Cupressaceae > Chamaecyparis > Chamaecyparis obtusa. The sequence goes on from BSBK01014200.1 coordinate 24,527, forward strand.
TGAAAATCTTCTCATCAAGATTGCTACTCTTAAGAAGGAGATTGTAGAGAGCAATGCTGAAATCTAGCAGTTAGAGGAGGACAAGAGGTTGCTAGGACTGGTGTTTCTAGATGATGATCATGAGGAGACCAGTTGTTCTGAATTTGACTCTCATTATGCTAAAAGTGTTGATTATGAAGCTGATGCTAAGGTCAATGCATATGAGAATGCTGAAGATGGATCTGAATTTGATAATATTTCTAGTTTGTCTGCAAATTTTTCTTCTATCCAATATCAGAGGGTAGCTTTGTTGTCCCGGTTTGATGATGTTCTGTGTGAAGAGGAGAATACTGGATATGATGCAGATGATGATTCCTGCATAGATTGCTTCACACAAAATGATCTAGGGCCAGAGACATCTGTCCTTGTTCCTAACAAGGATGATATTTGCAGTGACAGGGATGTAGCTGATGAAGGAGAAAATGAAGCTCAGAGTCCACTAAGTAGTAAAATGATTTCAGCACTCTTGGCTGAACAGTTCCAAAGGTATGCACCTTGCTTGGACTTCGATTTGCAGCTCCCCTGTGATATACATTTTGACACTGATAATGAGGCCAGTGTTAAAAGTGACCATGAGGATCCATATATATTTGGTTCCCTCTTTGGTAGTGACTCTGCAGAAAGAGAAGTAGAAGGAAATGATAGTGTGTTTCCCTGTCATCAAGATCACAATGAGGAACAACTTTCTTGTTGAAGCCCTTTTCCTATTTCTACTAAATATGATACTGAGTGTGATAGTGTTGAAGACTTTGCTTTCAGTAGTTGGGACAGAAATTCTTTGGATGAAAATGATGATGCAGTGTTCCCCTGTTACCAAAGTTTTGATGAGAACCTTCACTTGGTTCATGATGCAGTCAGTAGGGACACCATGGAGGAACCAGGTTGCTCAGTGGCTGAGGCAATACATGAAGGTATATCAGAGGATTCAGGTCCTCTTCAGCCAGGTAATTCTAATGAACTGCATGATGCTCAGTATGTTTCATTTTCTGATGCAATGCAAGGTGAGCTTTTTATTCTTTCCAGTCATCAAGAAGTGGATGATGTTCCCTACTTCTTGGAGTTTGAACATAAATGTAACAGTCATGACTGGAAAAGCATGGGTAATGATCACTATAGTTCCATTCTTCAGCCCATGGTTATTCACATACATTTGCAGTAGGATGATCATAAAATTTTCAGCTGGTGCATCACATATGTGGATGAGAATCAGACTTTTGATTCAGGAGGGTCCCCCATTAAAGTTCTTTTGTAAAAATGTACATTCTGTAAATAGTCTTCCCTTTCTGTTCTATCTTTCCTTTCCTATTCCTTGCATTTTTTGTGTTCCCTATTTTTGTCCAATTGGTGGTCTTCTCTCCCAGTGATTCTGAATTCTCTCATGGGCACAAGTTACCCATCATCCCCAACTAGAGCCACTCTTAGGCCATTTTTTCTAGTCGTTCCAAAATCTCGTGAAGTTGGCCTCTCCCCTAAATGTTTCTTGGTTTGTGTCCTCCCCCGTGCTTTTCAGTGTTGTCGCCTTGCTCTAGTCAAAACTGCGTCTCCTACTCTGCAAAACTGAGAAAGTTTTTTAATTTCTAAGGTCCATAGGAAGCAAAATAAAAATTCTGCCATAGTGTCGAAAACATGCAGTGTTTTTGAAAACCCGTGTTGTTTTCGGCTTCCTTGTTTGCCTTTTGGTCTGTCGTTATTCCTGTTTGTTTTCGATCTTTTGCTGAAAACCTGCGTTGTTTTCGACCCTTTGCCTTAAGCTTTATGCACTTGTCTTTGATGCTGAAAACTTTGTGTATTTTTGACCTATGTTTAACTACGCATGTCTGACCGTGTGGTGGGTCCAGCTTCTTCCCTATTGGCTGTCGCATGGCCGCATGTCAGACTTTTCTGACATGCGATCATGAGACTGCTTGCCACGTGGCCGCGTGGGTCCTGTGTCCTGTGCAACTGCCTGGCGATCTTCTTTGCTAAGTGCACAAGTGCGATGGTGGTGGGACCTATTTTTTTCGAAGGCACAGCAGGTCCTGACGTGTTAGAGGATCAACGGTTGTCGTTAAAGCGCAAAGGTTTTGTCAAGGCTATGTGCTTTTGCAAAAATCGTCTGATCTTCTGAAATCCTAGAGCAGAGTGTGGTCCCGAAGGTGGTGACATGGCAGCTTTTGGTTGGTTGTCGCATGACCGCATAGCCCATTTTTGGGCTATGCGATCATGCAACCGGTTGATGCGTGTCCTTGTTCCAAGTGGCATCGCAGTTGCGGAGTTAGGAGTGGGGTCTATTGTAGTTTGGTGTGCCTGAGCATGTTTGGCAGTTGGCGGTGATTGCTAGCGGTTAGTCGCATGTTCGCATAGCCTTTTCCAAGGCTATGCGATCATATGACTGATGGTTGCAGTGCTCCTTGCGGTGGCGGTAACGGTTACGGTGATGTTTGTGAGCTGTCGCATGTTTGCATAGCCCGTTTCTGGGCCATGCGATCATGCGACAGGGTGCCACGTGTCCATGGTGGTTGCGGTAATGGCTTGGTGGTGGGTGAGATCATGGCAGTCTTCGATTGGTCAGTGCTGGCAGGACGTTAAGTTTTGAACGCGGGCCCGGGCTTGGATTTCTCGGTGGTGTTTTGACGGCAGGTGGGTGCATGGTAGCGGTTTGCCGCATGTTTGCATGGGCCATTTCCATAGCTTGCGAACATGTGACAAACCCTGTTGTGGCAGCGGTTTGAATGTTCGGCGGTTATGTGGAGACAGATGGTTAGTAGATGTTGCATGTTTGCATAACCCATTTTCGGGTTATGCGATCATGCGACCAAGCTTTTATTTGTTGGTCGGTTTCCTATGGTGGTAGGATTTTACTGCGCAGTTGTGCTGCTAGGGGCAAACAATTGAAGAACATTGTTCCTGCCAAATGCATGTAGCCATTGCAGTTTGAAGTTTGTTTTTCTGAGCGGCAGGAGGTACCATTGTTCATGGAATTGAATGCAAAAGTGACCCAGTTTGGTGAGAAGTGACTGGTTTGAAGTATGGTCCAGGATGCCGTGAGCATTTGCGGGGGTGTTTTGTCATGCAGTGATGGACAAGCTTTGTGGTTCGAGGCTTTCTACAGGGGCTTTTGTATTTTGAAATTTTGCTGTTGGTTGGGTGGTTGAAGTCTTAACCCTGGTTACCCGTAGCTTGTTGCATCCTACTGGTTTAGGATTTCAAGGTAACGAGTGGTATAAAGGGTCAAAATTTTGACTGGTTCAAGGTTCCACTCTATTTGGTTCCTGTGGGAAGTAGTGAATTTTGTCGCATTGTAGGAGGCTGAATAGAAGTTTCTGGTATCTTTTGCAGGTTATTAAAGTGGTAGTCTCATTTTCTGATATGGACATGTACATGCCTCATCACACTTAATACAACTGTTCCATGTTTACAAGTCTCTCCTTGGTGTCATTCATGTGAGTTTTGGATTTTCTAATCCATCGCACAGGGTTGCCTTTGCAGATGTTCTTGTCTTTAGTTCTTGATCTAGGATCAAGTGAAATTTGCTTTAGAAGGGACATAGATTTATTTGGATTGTTTACAGAAGGATTTTATAAGTAGTGGGTGGGCTGAAACAGTTGTGTTTATGGCTTTGAGTCTTTGACAATAGTTTGTTCATGTTCTATATTTTTTTTTTATGATTTGCCCAATGGATAATGGCACTGATCAAGGATTAGTACATTCAGTTGAGTCCAATGTTTGATAGATTTTGGTTATTTCTTGCATATCTATATATCAATACCATTTCAAGTAATACCCTTCACAAGTCCATTTTACCTTGCATAGTAGAGTTGACTCAATGGATACCTGGTTAGTATTTAGTAGTCCTTTACTATGATCTGCTTTATGAATCCAGAAGTATAGGGTGTGTAGTGAGTTTGAATTTTGTCTGGATTAGGTGTACCCGCCTTGGTTTTGCAGAGCCAGAAGCAGAAGAGGGCAATCTTGTCCCTATAGTTGGTCCAATTACCCTAAGATCTCATAGCAATTTCAGAGCTAACCATTCCTAAAATCCTCTGAGGGTATATTGGCAGCCTGTTAGAGCATAAGAGTTTTCAAATACCAATAGAACTGTTAATGCCCGATACAAATGTCAGATTTAACTTGATCCACGGGAGGCGGTTAGCCATGTCATGAATCTCCAAGGAGGTGCTGACCACCAAGTCAACAGTGGTTTTGTGAGAATTTTCACGTTTTTAGACACATTTCAAATATATTTATTTATAGTCATCATTCTTTGAGTGTGTTTAATGATTTGGATCAATGAAGCAACCATGAGGTTAGCCTCTTTTTAGTGTGAAATTCCTCTTCCACTGTTAGTTTCTATTTTGTCTCATATAGAGAATAGTTATTTTTTTAGCTTTTCAGTTGCATGGTCCTATAATTAAGTGGTAATATCTATGGCTTAATTTCTAAGCATAACTTTCTTTGTGGTTATGGACATTCTATGAAAATGGTTTCAATTTAAAAAGAAATAGAATATGTACTAAAAATAATTCCCAAAGCTTTTGTCTATACCTCGAATGAATGTTGTAGCATGTTTGGTCTATATGTTGCGTTCTCTATGATTGTTTTTGAAGCTTGAATTTTATGAGTATAAAGGATTTATAAGAAGAATTCTTCGTTGAAGTTATTATTGTTTATATTTTGAATTAAGAGATTATTTGGGCACTTTCCTTTAGACTTGGGTCTGAGGAATTTTGAGGTTGTTTGAGAATTATTCAATTTTAAATAGATATAGTTGACTATTTGATATTCTTATTGGGTTTCTTGTTGAATCTTGGTTTTTAATAGTGTTCCTTCTAAGATTATTATTCACTCTCGTAATTTTTTCTTCAGTGTTCTCAAAACTTCAGTTGTAAAAATGTAGAGACTTTGAAGTAACTCTTGGTTGTCCTACACTATGATTTTTTTGAACTTTTTCGTACAATTCAAATTTTATTGAACTCTAGGTGCTATAGAATAAAATTCCCTCAATAATGTACTTTGTTCCATGATTAAGGCACGAGATGGAATTTTGCATTACTTGAGGTGTGCATTACTACGATGACTGACTTACTGGATTTGTCTGCCCACCAACGTTACGTTTCTCCGAACCCTTTCCCACGCAAGACAATGATTTACTACTGGACTGGACTGATTACCTTGTAGACTACGATGATTCCGACGACCGGCTTCTCCTCCTACGTTCAAAATTGAGTTGTCTGAACTCGTCTGCCCAGCAACGTTTCTCGGGACACAAGCACCGAATTTTCCACGCGCTTGGAACAAACAAATATTGTTTTCCGCCCACTAAATTTAAAGCATTGCCTTCAGTGGTGCAAACTTTGTGCGAAGATTATTAAATATGGGAGTGTACGTATGAATCTGCAGCTTTCATCTTTGGAAAATTGGGCCACTAAACCTTTCTAGATTCAAGGGCCTCTTGGAAATGAGGTTTCTCTTTCGGAGAAATTCCCACCTCAGCATTTAATTTTCCTTGTGTTATAAGGCTTGAGGAGGTTAGTTCCATAAATTGACGATAGGGCAAATCAGCGAAATGTTCTGCTTAAGCCTGTTTTTGGCATTTGCAGTGTGTATCCAACTGATGAAAAGTTTTTGTATTTTGAGTCGTTTTTACTCCTCTCCACGACTTTACCATACCCGCACTTCTCGCCAAGACAGAGCGCACCCGAAAAAGTCTTTGTATTTTGACTCTTCTCCATGACTTCACCATACCCGCACCTCTCGCAATTCTCTGCGTACGTTAAATTGAGTCCACTGGACTTGTCTTCAGAGCAGCGTTTCTCCGAGTTTTACCGTGTGCTTGGTACAAACAAGACCAAATTTGATGGCAAACTTAGAATTTTTGAAGTGGATATCCAGCTGACAAAAATCATGCCTCGTCCATCATAGTCATGTCCATCGCCATCGAGCACCGTACAATCAGAATCGTCCCGCAATTACTAAGCTGTTAGGGGGATACAAATATTATCGAACTGTGCGTAGTGGACCGCATCTATTGTTTTAGGATTATCGAAACTAAATTATATTAATTAAACATGTTCTTTTATTTAATTCAAATGAATTTATAACGCTTTTATTGTATTGTTTTATTTTTAACTGAATTTCTTTAAACATCTTTTAATTGTTTTCCACTACATTAGCCTTTTGTATAATTTTAAAATTTTAAATTAAAAAAGTGAGCCAATGACAATGTATCATTGTAATTTGTGATATGCTTCTAAAATTTGCCTAAATATTTTGAATTACATTACTATAGATCGTTAGCAAAACAACAAAATTTTGACATTGCTTATGGTAAATGATAAGTAATCATTGTATGATAAAATATCATAAAGGATAAATTTGAGAGCAAGCAGAAATGATAGAGCATCTCAATGTGTGTGAAAGAAGGTAAAACGATGATGTTAGAAGAATTATATGTAACTAGCAATTGTACTTTTGAGGGCTGCAATGGTTACGCCGATAATAAGATATATATCAAATGGTGATGTTGCGGTATATTTATGGATCTCTATCCCTCTCTATTTCTATATCCATATGTTTCTCTCTAACTCACACACTCTCTCTATCTACCTCCCTATCCCTACCTTTACATCCTTACTTACACACATAGACACTCTTTTCCCCCTCCCTATCTCTATCTTATCTTATTTCACCTCCCTCTCTCTCTCTCTCTCTCTCTCTCTCTCTCTCTCTCTCTCTCTCTCTCTCTCTCTCTCTCTCTCTCTCTCCACCTCTCTCTCTCTTCTCTCTTTCTATTATTTATCTTACCCACTCTCCCCCCTATTTCTCTCCTTATCTCTCCCTATATCTCGCCATATATCTCCCTATCCACCTAACTATCATTTCCTATATGAAATGGGCAACCTATCTTTTTAAAATCAATAATTCAAAATTGGCTTGATGGCTACAAGGGTCAAGATTTGTAAAAGGAAAATCCAATATTATACTCGTATATAGAATTAGATATGGCTTAACTTTTTTCTAAAATATTAGGAATAAATATTAAAAAATTGGTGCCCCTCACTTCACTAATCTAAATGCTCCAAGAAAAAAATTAAATCAAGCATTAGCATTTATAGGATTAATGCCACATACATTTGATAGCTTTACTTATGTCTCTATTATAATTAGGGCGACCTCTTGATTATGAAATGCTTTTGATTTTCTTCTTTTAGTCTAGTGCATTATCATGCATCAAATAGGCACAATGCATTTTTGGTGAGTATGGCGGAGGCAAACATGTTTTATATAGAAAGAATTATCTCGTGGGATTCATGGCACAAGAATACATTATTCATGTTCAATGAAGAATCTTTCAAGATTCATTCTGTTTATTTACATAGAAAATTATCCTCAAACACCTATTGTTGATAAAGTAAAAGGAAAATGAAAAGTCAACAAACAAAAGTAGGATGTAGTTAAAGTTAGGGAAATATAAGTTTAGGGTTAAGAAAATAAAATTAAGGGTTAGTTCTTTTAAGTATTGATAAGGTAGTGATTACGTTTAGGGTTTTACGTTAACAACACATTATCAAAATAGTTTTCTCAAGTTAAAAAGTATTTAGTCTTAAATTACTTAAATTGTTAGTTGTGTCTATATCAGTGAGTATTAAAGATATTTTAAAAGATGATTAAATAGAAGACTTGAGTTCCCACAGGGATAATAGTGAAAAATTATTTAATTATTGATAAAAATAATTTCAAATATCAAGTATGACAATAGCATACGAAAGTTAAGGGTCTTAAAAACTTTATATTAGATACCTTACAAATGTCAACAATGTGATAATAAGTATTAGATTAGCCTCCTAAACAATAGCTATAGATAAATAAATAAGACATTGAACTATACTAAAAATTTGAAGACTTTTAATATTGTCATGTAGGTGCCAATTTAGGACATACCAAAATCTAGTTGAGATGGGGCAAATGTGTAGGTTGGTAAAATATTAAATGCGTCATTTTCCTCAAAGTAATTCATTCATAAACTATTTATTTAGATTAAGTGTTCATCTATACAGGAAGAATAATCATTATTCTCTCAAATTTACAAACGTATAAAGCAAAAGATTCATTCCCAAGAAATTGTAACTACATTGGAATGTGTGCCACAAAATCTATTCTTCATTCTACGGAGTCGATTGCAATCGTGTTGGTATTTGGAATGCCCAATATGTACACCACTTTACACATGTAATTTGTTATTGATTACAATGCTTTACACGAGACAATTACACTACTTCACCAATTTTCATTGGATTGCTATGTACTCACGATATTTTTTTGGTATCTATTGACACAACTCTATGGAATGTAGGTATACAAATAATGAGATTTTGTCAGTTACTTTTGACTTTTGTTTTTGGCTCTTTATAAATCTGATGGAAGTACTAAAATATATCTAATATCCATTAGGTTGTTGGAATTATTTAACTATTTTAATAGGTTGTTGGAATTATTTGACTATTTTAAAAGTTTGGAATTAGGGAAATGGTTTTTGGAATATTGTTGGAACTGTTTGGTTCACCTGGAACTCATAATGAGAAGATGGAAAATATTGTTTGTGTATGGATGTCAAAATATTATATTTTTTCTTTACCACCAATTCCCATTTAACTGGAATTGGAATTAGTTTTCCTATTCTACCTATTTAAATGGAAGATTCAAATGCCTCAAAAATTTCAATTGTGAGATTTGACAATCACATTTCTAGTCTAATTCCAACAAACAAACAAGCTGATTTGACAATCTCAATTGCAGTCTATTTGTTTGTTGGAAATGGAATGCAATTGAGATTGTCAAATCGGCCTATTTTTTTGTTGGAATTAGACTGTATTTGGGATTTTCAAATCCCAGAATTGACATTTTTTATGTTTGTGTTCAAAGTTCATGAAACTAGAATAGGGATTTGTTAAGTCCTATTTATCCCCAAAACCAACATTTGAATCTTCCATCTAAATAGGTGGAATTGGAAAATCAATTCCAATTCCACTTAAATTGGAATTGGGGATAAAGAAAAATTTATAATATTTTGAAATCCATACACATACAACATTTTCCATCTTCTCATTATGAATTCCAAGTGAACCAAACAGTTCCAACATATTCAAAATTTACCATTTTCCATATTTAAAAACTTCCAAAATTGTCAAATACTAAAATTTAACAATTCAAACGTTATTTAATTCCAGCAACCGAATGGACCCTATTGTGAGTCTTTAATTTTTATTTGACCATTTTTTGACACCTTAACTAAGTTGTCTTGTTGATGTGGTAGACGGGTAACTCGACACCTAAAATTTTGATTTGCGGGTGCCAACTAGACAAAGGAAATAAAAAATAAAAAATTAAGCTTTATCACCAACTCGACAAAAGAAATAAAAAATAAAAAATTAATATAAATTATACCCAATAAAAATATATTATTATTTAAGCCTAATATTTTATTAATAAATTTGAAATTTTACATCTTTGTTCGGGCGAGCACCGGTATGAAAGAACTAAGATAAGAAAACCTAACCTCTGGTCTTGCCCAAGACTTATTTAGTCATTAACATTAAATTACAAATTCCTCTTTAAACATACGAGACAAAATGAGAACAAGTGTACCTCATGTACAAAAGTTTGAGTTTACATATACAATTTCTACAATTCTTATGCAACAATGTATTATTTAGCCATTTATTCATTTTATGGCTATTTGATACAATTTAAACCTTATATAGTCTGACATTTTAAATTTTTTTAGCTTTGTTTCTTTGCTTGCTTCCCTATCTTTGACCATCCTTGTGAGAACACCACCAAACCAAAGATGCTTCCAAATAGATTGTTAATTTATATCATGGTTAAAAATTGAAAGTATCACCTTCTAAATGCAAGAAATATTTGAGAGTAAGTATTGCACACCTCCTGGCTCACCTCCCTAAAGATTAATTGATTCATTTTTTATTTAATGAATCATTTGTACACTATTTATTAGAGCGATGTATTTTAGATTAAATGTGTGGATCGATGCAAGTGCATTATTCTACTCAATCGACTACACATAATCTCTGTATGCTACTTTATACATTATATATTCCTACATTGGTCTTTTAGATTGGAGAATTATTGTACTACATCGATATCTTTTAATTTGTGTTATACAAATTAACAACTTGTAGCATTAAACATACAAATAATCAACCACCGAATGGTGGTACTTAAAATATAAATAAGCAACTTGCAACATTAAAATACAAATAATCAAAAAGTATAACAATTGTTCAGCTAGTCTTGGCCTGAGGCTTTGGATGAAATCAGTAGCAACCAAGCATAAAACCCTAGAGAATTTTTTTTTCAAATCCCTTATTTGAAGTGACCCAAAACAAAAAATATACCTTAACATTTATCAAAGTGACTCATATCAACGCAATCAAATTAAAATTCATGAGTTTTTCACAAAACCTAGATCCAAAATCTGATTAAGAGCTAAGTTGGTGTACTGTGTAATATACCATTAGTATTAAAAAATGGACAGCAGTGTTTCATCTTTCCAACTATTCAAAGAAATTGATGACAAATGATTTCAAAGAGAACCCAAATGAAATCTGCAAAGTCTAGATTGTTTTAAATTTCTCAAGGATGTGATAGCCTAACTTGTATGCAATCCCAGTGGGAGAATTGTTACCCTAAACATGGAAATCCTATAAGAAGTTTAAGTAGATTCTAGCAGGGAGAAATTTGTCCAATAACTACGACTTGATCTTCATTTGGGAATATAGCTATAGGAAGCTCCCTACCTAAGAATGTTTCATAATTCCCAATTTTCTAAGAATTGTGCATTAAAAAGGGCATTTAGGACATGATTCTTCACATGATGAAAAAATACATGTGATTGGAATTTTTAGATACAAACTTCTATAATTTTAATATTCTTATGTAAAGATTCAACTTTTATATAACATTAATTACAAATAAATTTTTATTATAAATGTGAGATAATTTATGTGGAATCTTGTATAAAAGGAGACAATATTGAATGAAAACACCATATTCACTTAACACCCATCAAATTTAACCAACACCGTATATACAAATTGTGCATATAGTAAAAGAGGAATCTATCGAGTTGCAATGCTAATCTCAAAGAGACTCCAGAGACTCCAGCGAGAAACAGATCTGGCATTTTGAAGCTTTCAGGAGGGGATCTTGAACTATTCGATGCAGAGGGTGCATCTCTTTGGTCAGCCAACGTGTCGAACAAGGCCTCCCGGGTGGTGATATTAGATAATGGCAATTTTGTAATGCTCGGTGATGACAACAAATCTGAAACTGTTTAGCAGATTTTCGACTATCCAGTCGACACCTTGTTGCCAGGGATGAGATTCGGTGGACACCAAAAGCTAGTCTCTTGGAATAGTTCACTGGATCCTGCTACTGGGCTCTTCTCCTATCAGTCAGATCCATCTGGCATCAAGAAATTCATTCTAACTTGGAACAATTCTGTACAGTATTGGATAAGCGAAATTTGGGATGGCAATGTTTTGAGTCAAATTCCGGAAATGGAAAACAGAAGCATATACAATATCAGCATTGAAAGTACGAATTCTGCATTGTATTTCACATACACATGGGTTACTATCGAGAATGCGCTCTCACGTTTCGTCCTAGTTAAGTCTGGAGGATTCCAATAATATGCTCTGCTTGATGACGGTAAATAGACCCTGTTCTGGTCTCGTCCCAGAGATCAATGTTCCATATATGGCCTGTGCGGCGCTTACGGAACTTGCAACTCCAACAATGTTCAGTTCTGCAGCTGCGTGGAAGACTTCACCCCAGCAGACACTTGCACCTTAGATTCATGGTCGACTGGCTATGTTCACCAGAGCCCCCTAAACTGTGATCCCAAAAATGGTAGTAGACAACTCTAACTATTTAAAAAATTACAATTAAAGTTAAGAGTTTCATTCCGCCCTCTCTGCATCCACTTTCACATTTCTCTCAATTTTGGTATACACACCAACACAGATCTTCGACCTCCGATCAGTACAAATGCCTTTAGATAAAAACCTTTTCCCTCTTTACCTTCTTTGTCTTTTGAATGCATTCTCTTATTGTTATATTGATATCATTTTTTCCTACTCTATTACAATGACCATGTCTCTTACTATCTTCATGTTTTCTCTCATCCTCATTTTCAACATTCCAATTTGTTGAGAAGTGAAGGCCAATAGTGATAATGTTTTTATTATCTTTTTTATTATGACTCTTCAATTCAAAGACTTTTCATTATGTAATAATCTTGGAGCATTTATATATGTTGCTCCTGCTCATTTGTAAACAATCTATTGAATTAATACAATACTCTGCAGTTTGGATATAGCCACAATTTGTGGTGAACCAGGATAAATCTGGTGTTGTGTATTTTTTAATTTATATTGTATATCTACTATTTATTTCTTTCTTTCAAATCCTTTTCAATTGGTAACAAAGCACAGGTTGTGCAGATTGGAAATTTGGGTTGAATTTTCAGAAATATGGAGGATACGAAAGTAGAGAAATTCACAGGCAAGACTTCAGCCTATGGAAAGTGCAGATGCATTCCTTGCTGATCAAGCAAGATTTTGCAATCGCAATCGATGGAAAATCTAGCAAACTAGCTGCGATGTTGGATGAAGATTGGAAGAAGATTGATGATAAAGCGATGGCATCAATCTTTCTTTTGCTATCACAAAATATCTTGTTCAATGTCTTCAACAAAAAGACAACAAAAGAAGTCTGGGACAAACTTCAGAGCATGTATGAGACGACATTGGCTGCAAATAAAGTCTTCATTATGAAGAAACTCTACAAGCTAAAAATGAAGGAAGGGACTGTGATGTCAAATCATGTAAATGATTTGAACACTTTATTATGTCAAGCAACCTCAGTTGGTATGACACAAGATGAAGAAGCCAAAGCCATCATCTTGTTGTGTTCTTTACCTGACAGTTGGGATCCCGTACTTACAGTTGTTAGCACTTCTAATTCCACAAAGAAGAATCTAGTCTTAGATGATGAAGTGGTTGCTACTTTGCTTAGTGAAGATATGAGAAGAAGTAACAAAGACACCCCATCTGGTGATGTTCTTACCATGGTCAGGACCGAAAGAAGGGGAAGAAGCCATCATAGAAGTAATAACAATTACAATTACAATCAAAGAAAATCTAGATCACCCAATCAATCAAAGTCAAAAGGTAGAAATCGAGAGTGCTGGTTTTGTGGTAAACCTGGCCACTCAAAACAAAATTGCAGGTCTTACAAGAAAGCACAAGAAAAATTGAGGAATAGTGAAGCTAATACAGCTTATGAGGTAGATGAAGCTGCTCTAATTCTTTCTACATACGACTCAAAATCAAATTCTTAGGTGATAGATTCTGAAGCCTCCTTCCATGCCACTTCATGTACGGATTGCTTTACTAATTATCAAGAAGATAAATTTGGAGAAGTATATTTGGGTGACAACAAAGCATGTAAAATCATTGAGAAAGGTGATGTTGTCTTGCATCTAGAGGTGGAGCCAAATTGCTGCTTAAAGATGTTAGACATATTCCTCGATTAAAGAGGAATTTGATTTCAGTCAGCCAACTATATATCCAAGAATTTAAAAAAAAACTCATGGATACATAGAAAATAGTCAAAGGTTCATTGGCTATTGTAAAAGGATAGAAGACCGGTAGCCTCTATATTGTGAAACCAATCAATGAGGTGGGAGTTGCTATGACAGTTGTAGGAAGTGATGTAGCACTTTGGCATCAAAGATTAGGCCACATGAGCAAGAAAAGACTAGAGGTAATGCTTAAAAGGGATCAACTATCAGGTCTCCAATCAGAAAATTTGAAGTTTTGTGAACATTGTCTCTAGGGAAAGCAAAAGTGGGTCAACTTCTTGAAAGATGGGCATGACATGAAGACAAAACCATTGGAACTTGTGCACTCGAATGTCTTTGGTCCTACCGAGGTATGCTCCTTAGGAGGTGCTAAATATTTTGTTACTTTACTTGATGATTGTACTAGAAAAGTTTAGATATACATGATGATAAATAAATCTTAAGTTTTTCCTAAATTTAAAGTTTTCAAAGCTCTTGTTGAAAACGAAAGAGGCCACAAGATTAAATTCTTGAAAATGGATAATGGAGGGGAGTTTTGTTCACTGGAATTTGATAATTATTGTGCAAATAATGGTATTCGTAGGGGGAAAGTTGTCCCCTACACCCCTTAATAAAATGGGTCAGCAGAACAGCTTAATAGAACAATACTTGAGAAAGCTCGGTGTATGCTTTCTAATGCAGGTTTGGGAAAAGAGTTTTGGGCTGAAGCGTGCAATACAACGGTCTATTTGATAGATTGAAGTCCTTCATCAAGGTTGAACTTCAAAATTATGGAAGAGGAATGGAAAGGAAGAAGAGTTTCATACTCTCATCTTAAAGTCTTTGGCTATCAGGCTTTTATACATGTCCCTAAGGAGAAGTGAAGAAAACTAGATTCTAAATTGCAGCCTTGCATATTCATCGGATATGGGGAAGAATAGTTTGGCTTTAGAATTCGGAGTTTATCTGATAATAAAATCATAAGGAGCAGAGATGTAGTCTTTAATGAGAAGATTTTTCCTCATTCTAAAGATGAAACTCCTAAGAGAGAATACATTCCCCTATTTGAAATGATGGGCAATGGAAATCAAAATGCTCCCATCTACTCTCAATTTACTCCCACATCAAATTCTACCATCTTTGTTCTACCCTCTATGCCTCAATTGTCACAAAGTTCAGCATCAAGAAGCTTGGCAAATGAAAATTTTCAGATTGGAATCTATACGGTGGAAATCAAACTTTCTCCCCCCATGACTTTGACTCCACCGAAGCTTATTCCACTGCATCCCCTGCTCACGGCATGGAAAACACTAATCACAAGGAGCATGGTACACAACAGTATAATAAAACATGGCAAGCAGACACTATGTTTGGGACTTCACACAATCTTGACTCTACCAGCCGGGAGAACATTCATGGCAGTCCTCAACAACTTCACGGCAGTCTCCAGCAACTTCACAGCAGTGATGAAGACTCATCCCCTGGTCACAAGAGTTTTGAAGATTTATTCCCATCTCATGGTAGGGACAACATCCCTAGCAATCACACAAGACAAAACTTTGCCAGCAGAAAGCACACTCATGACTCCAAAAAGACCAATCATGGCAGGGAGCAACACATTGCAAATTTGGTCTAGCCAAATTCCTCATCCGTGACCACTCATGCAGGTGGATAATCATTGCCTCCTCTGCACATCAAGACTCCTAGACACATGCACATGAGAGCTATTAATGAAGGGACCAGGAGAGCTGTTAGTAAAGGAATCAGCCTTCGTGAGGAGTTTGAAGATTTTTCACACAACTAGCATGAGGAGTTTGCAGATCTTTCACCACAACCAAACAATAATTCCTTGGACGATCATCTATATTCACAAAAAAATCCATAGAATTTGGGGAATAATAAATGGACTGAAACAGAGAGGCAAGGAATTAAACAGGGAATCCAACATTCAATTGGAAGAACTACAATATCTAGTTCTCCATTTGAACTAGTTCAAGAACAAATAGAATGTTTGGAACCTCAATTAAGGAGATCTACTAGACAAAGGAAAATACCAGCTAAATACTCTGATTATGAGTTATTGTTCACTAAAGAAGAAGAGCCTTTAATTCTTATTTCAGAATTTGCAGAACCATCAACATTTAAAGCTACTCTGAAAGATGTTAACAGTGATAAGTGGAAAACATCAATGCATGAGACGATGGGCTCTGTTGGCACCTAAAAATTCAGGCCAAAATGTATATAAAATTGTCAGGGAAGTGTGATTTTAATTTTCATATTTTATAACTTTCCTATGATAAAAACTAAAATGGATAAACGGTGGGTGCGTTTGTTATTTTTATTCTTATGTATTAGGTTGTAAATTGTTTTATTCTAATACATATTTGTTTTGAATAAGTAATCATTCTAAAAATAAACAATAAAATAGGTTGAGCAAAAAAAGGCGGTGAGAAGGAGTTGAACACTCAACCTCTCAAGCCAACCTTTTTTCCTACCTACCTACCCTCCTATCCCCTAACCAGTTAGTCTATTTATTTTCTTCGAGAGAATTAGGAAGAGATATTTATTTATTTTTGTTTTCATGCGTAGGTGAGAAATTAATACAACATTTTACATAGGGAGTAATTTCTTCCTTAAATACTTTTCAAATTAAATAATAAATATTTTATTTGTCTATGTATTTATCTATTTTTCCAATTTTAGGAAAAAGAATGGGGAGAGGGAGTTGAACACTCGACCTCTCGACCCATTCCTTTTCCTACCTAACTACCTCAAACCTACCCCCTTTACCGATTTCTCTATGTTATTCCTTGAAAGCTTAAGTTAAAATAAAATATATATCCTTGTTATGGTGGGGTAAAATAATATTGTGATTGCATTTTTTATATGAGGAACTTCATGGGATTCTAATTAAAGTGAAAATATGTTTTTGCTTAAAAATGACATATATTCTTTTTTATTATTTTTACCTTATATTAATACTTGTGAATTTTTATTAAGGTAAAGAAAATTTTCAAAAGCATAAATATTTATCGTATATAGGTGATTTATTGAGGATTGAGTCTTTTGTTACTAATTGTTACTCTATGAAATGTTCATCCAATATATATTTAGGGTTTCTTTAAGTAATGTTATAGTTTACCTTGTAATATATATTTTTTGAGATACTAACTATAAAGGTAAATCATAAAAATATTAATCCTTAGAATTAAAAATTAGAAGTAAATTATTTCCTAAGGATTAATTATTTTTATCAAAAGATGATTTTGATATAGTGGAATCATAATGCCTAATTATGTTTTTATATTCAGGAGGATTGTTAAATGATAAATGAAACAGGTTATCCAAGAACTAAATATTGCAAAGATGGATATTTGTTATGCGGCAAAATGCTTTGCAAGATGAAGGATAGATTATTGTTATAAGAGCATTAATCAAAGATTTATTTATTAAGTATATTAGCCTTATGGTTAATATTTTATTTTGTAAATATTTTTTAATGTTGCAATTTGTTGAAATTGGATTTTAGTTATGAATAGACGCATTGGTCTGAAGCTTGTGTGCATCCCCTAAACTTTATAAAAATGGAATACCAAGACCAATGCAAGGACAATTACAAGAATTTCAATTTTCATAGGATAGGATTGTTCAACAACTACAACATGGATTCTAGTGTACCAATTTTTCAATATCAATAAAAGATAAGTTGTTTTTGTTTTCCATCTGTGCATTGGTTTTCAATTCCCTCAACTAGTCCCTTGGATACATCAATCTTGATTTCTTTATTGTGATCATTTAAAATGCTATGTGATCTTATTGCATTTTGATTTATTAATTGGTTTGCTCATTTTGCATGATTAAGAATCCTTTTGATTTGTGGCCAAAGTCAATTGAGTTGTCATTTGAGGAGTTAAATTCAGTTAATTGTCTGCAATAGTTTACACAGTTTTGAATGCAAATCAAAGTGATGAGTTTTTTATGACTTGTCTTCAGAATTCGATGTATATTTCAATATTTTGAAAATTGTCCTCTGAATCAAATCCTTCCAATTTTCTTTGAAATGCAAAACTGTCTCTAAGGTTGTACATAGGGTTGAGGATTGGATTGACTCCATTGCCCAGGGTGAAACAGGCACTGGTCTTATTGATAAATGGAATTTGGTCATTTAATCATTTGTTGCTAGTTTTGGCATCCTATTCCTTTAATTTCATTTTACATATCATATCTATTATCTTCTTTACAAAGCATTCAATTAGGTTTAGCATTACTTTCTAGCCTTAGTTTAGATTTCAAGATATCTGACAATCAGGATATTAGGTTTATTTTCCTCCAAAGGATTGTTAACCCCCTTTGGAAAGATTTGCTTTTGTTGTGCACGTATTTATGTAGTTAGAAAGCATATTTGATTCAAGCCTACTAGCCTTGGCTAAATCAAGCCAGAATTGCAAAGGCACCTGTTTTATGCTTGTCAGTTGGCCTCAAAACGGTCCAGCATTTTTGAGCACCAATAGGCTCTTTACTTAAAAATCAAACTCGGGACTTGGTCTTTCTTTCGCTAGATCAAAGACCACTTATGAACAAGTGGGTATACCGATTAAAAGAAGAAGATGAAGGCATGAAATGCTTCAAGGCCAGATTGGTGGTAAAGGGGTTTGATCAAGAAAAGGGGATAGACTTTAATGAGATCTTCTCACCGATTGCCAAAATGACAACTATCCGAACAGTCTTGGGATTAGCAGCAATGTGGGATCTTGAGTTGGAACAACTTGATGTGAAGATCACATTCCTACATGGTGATGCAGAAGAAGAGTTATACATGGAGCAGCCTCAAGGATTCATCAATAAGGGACATGAACATCTTTATTGCAAGCTAAATCAAAGTTTGTATGGTCTCAAGCAAGCTCCAAGGTAGTGGTATATAAAATTTGATTTCTTCATGGCTGAAAACAATTTTACGAGATGTGAATCAGACCCATGTGTCTACTTCAAGAAACTTCCTAATGATGAATTCATTATTCTCCTTCTTTATGTTGATGACATGTTAGTGGCTGGCACAAACAAAAGAATAGTTAATGAGCTAAAGGAGAAATTGGCAAGAAAGTTTGACATGAAGGACTTAGGGGCAGCCAAGAAGATTCTTGGCAAAACGATCACAAGAGACACGAAGAAGAAGGAAATTACATTATCTCAAAACCATTACATTGATAAAGTTGTTGAGAGGTTTGGCATGGCTGATGCTAAAGTCGCTCCCCTTCCTCTTGCTAGTCACTTCTGCTTAAGTTCTAAATTGTGTCCAAAAACATAAGAAGAAAAGGACTTCATGGAGAAAATTCCTTATAAATCTGCAGTTGGAAGCATTATGTATGCAATGGTTTCTACTCATCCTAACATTGCTCATGCGGTGGGAGTTGTGAGCAGATTCATGAGCAATCCCAGGAAGGCTCATTGGGAAGCAGTTAAGTGGATACTAAGGTATCTAAAAGGATACCTTAGATTATGCATTATGCTTTGAAGGAAATAAGGTTTAGCTGCAAGGTTACACCGATTCTAATCATGCTGGAGACTTGGATAAATGAAGGCCTACCACTGGATATACCTTCATGTTTGGTGGAGCTTCCATTAGTTGGGATTCAAGGTTGCAATATTACATTGCTCTTTCTTCAGCTGACGCTGAATACTTGGCCCTTTCCAAAGGTGCAAGGGAAATGATTTGGCTTCAGCAATTGCTTCGTGACTTGAAAGTTCATCAAAATGAGTATAAATTGTTTTGTGACAGCCGCAACACTATCTTCATGGCTCATAATCACTCATCACAACATCGCTCTAAGCATGTTGATGCACATGCTAACTTTGTTCGTCATGTAGTTGAAGAAGGAAAGTTGGAAGTTGTTAAGATTGATCCTAAGATCAATTCGATAGATATATTCACAAAGGTTGTTGCCAAAGAGAAGTTCGAATGTGCAAGGACTTCTCTTGGCCTTGTGAAGAAAATATAAGTTAGCATTTAAGCAGGGTATTGGGTGATCAGTTGCAACATGGTTTTCCTTCAAGTGGGAGTTTGTTGAGGAGTGAAGGCCAACAGTCATAATGCTTTTATTATCCCTTTTATTATGACTCTTCAATTTGAAGACTCTTCATTATGTAATAATCCTGGAGCCTTTATATATGATGCTCCTACTCATTTGTAAATAATCTATTGAATTAATACAATACTCTGCAGTCTGGACGTAGCCACAATTTGTGGTGAGCTAGGATAAATCTAGTGTTGCACGTATTTGTTAATTTACATTGTATATATGTTGTTTATTTCTTACTTATAAATCCCTTTCACAATTGACCTCTTGGTAATTGTCCATTGATTTTTGCACATTGAAATTAAAGTTATAAATATTATTTATAAATATTTTATCTTCTTTTATATGCTTAACTTCGTTATGTTGTCTTTTTTATATGCACATTGACATTAAATCATAAATTTTGGTTATAAACATTTTCTCTACTCTTATATGCTTAAATGCATTTTGTTATTTTATTGGTCTTGGTGTATCTCCTTTTTTATGTGGATGGTGATTTTCCAATGGGCATGTAGGTAGCAGCAAACAAGAACTCAATGCTCTCGAGAGGCTAAATTTCATTTTGCATTCCTTACCAAAGATTGTAAAGCTAACTAGTTTCAACATGAGTCCACCAAAAATATTACGATGGAGAATCTATTGTTCTCTTTTTTTACCAAATTATTCTTGTTTGAGATTTTTATGGCTTTTATTCATTTTAACAAAGAGATCCTGGAGTTAACTATTTTATTCATTCTAACAGAGATTTTCTGGATTTAACTATATTAAGATTTATTATTACTATTATATTATTAATTAGTAAGCATGTGCTATTCAAAGTAGTTATACAATTTTTGTATCCACCATTGAATAAATTGCCTTCATACATAATTATAACTGATACATTGCTAATTTCTAACAACTGGATAGTCATTTCCTTACCTATAAGGCTACTCTATTTTTGAACTGGAAGTTCTATTTATCTTACTATAGATTGACCTTCTAAATCTATTCATATCCTGTTAATAATGATAGATGTTGAGTTCACAAATATAAGTAGTTCTAGATTCCATATCTTTCCTTATGTTGATGCACTGGTAGTCAATCATTGTTTTGACATATATGATTAATGTTGTGGTGCAGCTGAATATGATGATACGATAAAAGCTATCATTGTTGATCCTCTAAAAGCTTTGACAACAACATTAGTTCATTTAGTAAGGTAAAACTAATTATGTTTACTATAATTAAACAAACAAATTCTTCATTTAAATTTCTTATGTTTACTTATTTAATTTTAAAATTTATATACTTTATTTTCTACAACATTTTGTTGCTTTGCAGTTGTAAGTTCATAACACTATTGCTTTTGCTGCAGCATATCTTCATTACTAACTACCACATAGCAATTTTTTGTGTCAAGTGAGCAGTGTCATGTTTTGCAATCCCAATTTAGTATAGATTTGCAAGTAAAAGTTGTTATCAGACACTCTTAATGTATTTGGATTGCTTGGTCCAACTGCAAAACTGTAAACATAGCACAGACTAAACAATTTTGTAATTAATCAGGTTTACAAGTAATAAAGTAGAGAATAATTCTTATATAACTAGTATTGCTTTTCAAGATTGTATTTTCACAACATTGCATAGTTCTTCATAAACAAATTTATTACCTTAACAAAATTCTATTATTTAAGTATCTTACCTATGTTTTATTTATGCAACTTTTTACTATTATCCCTGATCTCAACTGTAAAAAGCATTACACTATTGGCAAGAACAATGATGCATTGCGTCTCTCTTGTTAAGGATTCTCAAGGTTAAACTAATCTATCTGATAACATCAATTATTGCTCTCACTACTAGTGTCACTTCGATGGTCTGCTTGCTTGTTTACGAATGCAGAGCACTGAATTTGCGAAATTTGTGGTTGGATCTTCCCTTCCAGCATTAGTACCACTTGCCGCATGCTTGGCCTCATTTGCTCATCCTTTTCAATGCATAACAACCCTACAATACATGTTCTTCTCACCTATTCGATGTCTCTCTCCTCTGCAATACCCTCCTCCACAATATTAATTGTGTTGCCATTGTAAATTTGGGTTGCAGCCCATGCAGAAAAGTAATACTGACTGGAATTTGGAACGTTTAAGGCCAAATTTATTCGGCCAAAAATGATTTCCAAGAGGGTCATACCAAAACTATACACATCAACCTTGGGAGTAATGGGAAGACCAGAGATCCATTTTGGAGCAAAGTATCCTCTCATCGTGGTTAAGACGCGACTGAAATCTCTACCCACAAGCTTTGCCAATCCAAAATCTGCTAACCTGGGTGAAAAATTATTATCCAGAAGAATGTTCCCAGGCTTGACATCACAGTGAATGATACAATCTCTGCATTCTTCTTGCAGCTAACGTAACCCTCTTACAGTGCCTAACAAAATCTCAAATTTGGTCTTCCAGTCGAGTACCTTCTGTTTACCTTTCGAGTTACTTGAGAAGAGTGAGGAATTAAGAGAGCCGTTAGACATGAAATCATAAATCAGAAACCTTCTCGACCCTTCTGTACAAAACCCTCGAAGTCTGACCAAATTGGCATGTTGTATGTTTCCAAGAGAACTGATTTCTGCTCGGAATTGCTTCTCGTGTTGTCTTGAAGCATCCATCTTCTTTACGGCCACTAGTGTACTGTCTATTAGATGTCCTTTGTACACTGTGTTGAATCCTCCGCTCCCCAGCTTAGACCTGAAATTCCTAGTTGCAATCTTCAACTCCATGTAGCTAAACATTCTTAGAAAGGAATTTGAGGAATCTGCAAGCCTCTCCATTAATCGTATCCACTGTCTCCACTGATGCCTCTGCCACATCAAGATTGAGATGATCCCCAATGCAATGGCTAGAGCCACCAACTACAAATGTGGTTATGAGTTTGAAGGAAGACGATTTCTCGGTCTTTGGAAGTGCAGAGGCAACTACTCGAATAAAAACATTTGAATTTCTTTTTGATGGAAGAGATTTATGCATGTTAAACAAATCACTTGACTAGATTTGGCAGGGCCTCGAAGGTGGATTGAAAGCAAACGCAGTACAGGAGCAGTTGAGGAGGCAGGGTTTCTGGCAATATTTCTTTGTTGTTGTTGTTGAGTTTATCGTCCTTGATGCAAAAGGTTATCTTTAACATTCGGTGGCTATTTTAACTCCTTGGCAGTTACTTTGTGTGATGTTCCACGTCACATCCTTTTGAGTTGGAGTCACGGTGATGTTGGCTGCTTTTTATGAGCTACATTTACTATGCAATTAATCAACCACGTGGCTTTCTTTATGGCTGATTTCAAAGGAACTTAAATT
This sequence comes from Chamaecyparis obtusa, assembly GCA_027943335.1. Taxonomy (NCBI): domain Eukaryota; kingdom Viridiplantae; phylum Streptophyta; class Pinopsida; order Cupressales; family Cupressaceae; genus Chamaecyparis; species Chamaecyparis obtusa. Next base: position 47,593 of record BSBK01014200.1, read on the forward strand.
TGTTTTTTCCTTCTAACAAAAGAGGAGAAAGGCTTCGCAGTTTTTTCTTTGACTCATTTTCTACCCTTATTTCTTTTCTCTACTACCACCATGAATGGTCTAAGTGAAGAGTTTTTGGCTCAAGGTTCTCTTCTCTGATTATGGGTTTTTAGTATTGTGTCCAATAGTTGTAACTAGTTTGACTGATACCAGTTCCATGCAGTTTGATTACATTTTTGATTGAGGGGTTTCCTGTAAAGCAACCTCAATGGCATTTGAAGGAAATTTCCAGTCTCAGGGATGAACGACTGGTCTGATTTTATGTTTCTACAAGAGATTACACAGACTGAGGTAATAGCAGTTTACTATCGTTCTTTTTATTAGTCTTTGGATTTCATCTCCATGTAATAGTATTATGTCTTCTACTGTATCTTTTGGGTTATGATCTTTTATTTCGTGGAGGTGGTTTCGAAGAGAGTTTTCTTTTTGTAACAGTTGGAAATAACTGTTTCTTATGAAACCCTAGCAGGGATTTGTTGGGATCTTTGAAAGTTTTTCATTCTTGTAAAGAGTTATTGGTTCCGGTTAACAAAATGAGTTACTTGAATATTTTTTGTTTCCAGATTTTGTATGAAGAAAGACAATGGGCAGTTTGTTATTTTCGGTTTTATCAATTTTTGGAACTGTTTTTAAAAACCGTTGGTTGTCTGTTAGTTTTGACAACTCTTGCAGAGGATTTTGAAGTAACAGAAGATTTTATGTTCTTGTAACGGTATCATTGAATGTTCTTCTTTGAAAAATACTTCCCTATAAAAGGCAGGATGAGTATGTATCAAATGCGATGAGATACATGATCATAATGTCTTGGATATGAAAGTATTTTTGGATCAGTATTGAGAGCATAATTTTATGATTATTTATTTATGTCAGATGTATGTTTCAAGTACATGCAGTTATATATGTAAATGATCTGTGAAGGAAAGGTTGTAAAGACTTAAGGGTTGGAGCCCTAAGCAGTTGGATTGTTGTTGTAGAGAAACGAGTTGAAGCTCAATAAAATTTATAGGTTTAAAATGGAGTGATTTTTCTCTCTATGACAGAACTGTATGGTTTTGAGGGTTTCCCACTCGACACAAAATTATGTGTATATCTCTGTGAGTCATTTCGTTTGCTCTGATATCTTTTTATGTTCAGTTCATGTTTACTTCTCATAGAGTTTTTATATAAATGTTTGTTCTTTAGTTCTGTTTATTAAAATAAAGAAAACCTTCCTATTCTCTATTCACCCCCCTCTCAGAATACCCGTAGTCTTCGAACAGTTGCAGGGTATGACCAAGCAGATTCTGTAACCGTTCTGCTTCTGTAACGGCTGTCAGAGACTGTGAAGAACAATCCTTCTTCTCTGGTCTGCAACCACCAGATTTTAAACCGTTTTATATTCCCAATGCTGCGATGCCAAATATAGGAAATTCTGTGCATGTACAGATATATCTTATTGAGCTGCTGCAATGTAGTGAGAGATTGAGATAATAATAAACTGATATCCTCTGCTTGAAGAGTGGACGTAGTCCAGCAATGGATGAACCACTGTAAATTCTGTTGTCTCTTTTTCTGTGCTTGGTTTTTCTCTTCTGTTCTGTTTTAATTTCTTTTGTCTGCAAATTTAATTTCAACAGATTCACCATCAGGAAACGTGACGCTCGGCTCCAGAAATCCATCCGTGCTGCCAGTTTTGGGATCGCAGTTTAAGGGGCTCTGGCGAACACAGCCACTCGACCACGACTCACGCGAATCCCAGGCGCGATAGTCTTTTGTGGTGAAGCCTTCTATGCAGCTGCAGAACTGAACATTGTTGGTGTTAAAGCTTCCGTAAGCGCCACACAGGCCATATACGGAGCATGGGTCTGCTGGTTGAGACCACAACAGGCTCCATTTACCGCCATTAAACAGAGCATATATTTGCAGTCCTCCACCCTTTAGTAGGACGAAACGTGACATCGCTTTCTTTCTTCCCATCAATGTATATGTGTAATACAAACCAGACTTTGTATTTTCAACACTCATATTGTAGAAGACATTGGTTGTCATTTCTGGAATTCGACTGAAAACATGGCCGTCCCAAGTTCGCTTGTCCAATACTGTACAGAATTGTTCCATGTTGTGATGAATTATTTGGCCCCAGATGGATCGAGCTGATAGGAGAAAAGCCCAGGAGCAGGATCCAATGAACTTTTCCAAGAGACTAGCTTTCGCTGTCCACCGAACCTCATCCCTGGTAACACGGTGTCGACAGGATAATCGAGACTCTGCCAAACAGTTTCAGATTTGTTGTCATGACTGAGGAGTACAAAATTACCAGAATCTAATAACACGGCCTGAGAAGGCTTCTTGGTCACATTGGCAAACCAAACAGACGCACCCTCTGCATCGAACAGTCTCAGATCACCTTCTCTTGACAGCTTCAGAACGCTAGACCCGTTTATCGTGGGATTCTCCCTGTTAGCCACCCAAACAAACGTCTTCTCTGTTATATTGGCATACCAGATGCCGATATACCAGTTATTGGTACCATTTGGGCTGAAGAACCCCAATTCAAATGTGCCATTCCTCGAAATTATTCTCTGATTTCTAGTAATCGAGGTGCCCAGGGAAAGAGTATCTCCTCCTTCGACTGCAGAACCATAAGTTTTCAGTTGGATACATACTGTAAATACAAAAAACAGGAATAAGCAGAACTTTTCCCTGATTTCCCCCATCACTGAAGTGTTTGTTACGGTCTAGCGCTGAAGTACAACGGAAATGCTCAGCCGGAAACTCCCAGAAAGAGAAACCTCACTCCCAACTCGATGTTAAATTTAGAAAGTCCCAATTTCCCAGACACGAGAGGTGACAATTCGTTTTAAAGAGGTTGGAGTGCTTGTATAATAATTTTGACATGGGAGTCGCGCTACTTAAGGCAGTTCTTTAAATTTAATGGCTAGAAAACTGTGCTTAATAGTTTTAAAATTAAAGATTATGGAAGATTGTATTAATGAATGGTGACTTCAACGTTGGAAGAGGACTGGCAATGAAAGGTGACACTAACTTTGGACCTCAAAATTTTTAAATATGACTGTCATTCACAAAATCAAGTTGACGGTGAAAAACATAGTGTTGTTCCAAACGCATGGACATTTCTTTGGTTGTGTTGCGTGTGAAAGATTTGAGAGAAGCAAATCCAGTGTAAAATATGTGGAAAAGTTGTTCACGGTGGACTGAGAAGTGAGAGAATGATCATCGAGGGGAATTAATCTGTGAAGACATTTGCCGCGGCAAACAAATTCAGTCATATGTGCAAAAGTCGGTCATATAGAGAAGTCTTCGACAAGAGAAATCGGGAATTAATAGAAGACTTTTTGGCATGGGATTTATCTAATTCACATTAAGCTTGGAACGTTCCACGACTCTTAAGCAGTCATATTTTTTTCCTGATTTAACTTATACTAGCATATTTCTCTTAAAATACTTTAAGAAAGATTTATTTTAAAAAGAGTGGTTTACCTAAACAAACAATTCAATTGTCTTTTCAAAATGATTTGAAAATAAAAAGAGATCAAGAAGGAAGCCTAATCATCAGTTACCAACCTATGTAAATAATATATTAATAAAATATAGTTTAGAAAATTTACATTACAATTTTCTTTCAGTTTTGAAATTATTTATGGAATATGTTTTTCAAATAATAATTATTTGGAAATTAAATGATGAATAACAAATTTGTACATTACAATTTCTTACATAGAGTCATCTAATAAAATACAAAGAAAAAATATTTTCACATTTTCATTCGGTGGTTGCCATAATGAAGTTCTATTAAGTAATTTAAGTTGTTGGCATAAATAAAAATTATATAAATTAAAAATCATTTACAAATATAATAGTATATTATAATTTTGGTACAAGTCAAACTAATATCAAACAAAAAATGTATAGAAATGTAAAATCACATCTTTTAATACAATTGATCATGATCAAGAATACCAAGTTTTATTTCTTTTAAAATCAATGACAACTTTATACATTATAATCTATTAAATAATTTTTAAAAATAAAATATAAAAAAAAAAATTACATTTTAATCTAATACTAATTATCAACAAAGAAAAATGGATTCTTCAATTTAAATCTATTGGTAGAGTAAAATGTCAACCATTTACAAACATATGTATATGTATAATAGAATTTATTAGGTTACTCATATTAAAATTCATTGCTTCTAAAATTAATTTTTCCAATAAGGATCATGATGAATACAATATATTATATTAGATTTTTATACATCACTTGAAAGTGGATCAATCACAAGTATTTTATTTTGTTTACTACATTATCTCAAGAACAATAAGTTATTTTATTGATTCAAAAGACTAAAAGAACTTATTAAATGATGGCCATTATTGTTTCATCGACGAAGCCCTCTATTTCTACTAAGTGTTGTGGTGTTATTAAAGCTTCATCTCGGCGTCATTCCCTTCCTTCATCTAGGATAAACCCAAATTTTCATTTCAATAAGAATCCTTCTATCATCTGATCTAATGTAGAATTGGAGTTGGGATGGATCAGGATTGGAAGATGAAAAAAAAAAGGATTAAACCAAATCCTTCATCCGTTCTAAAATGCATTTCATGGAGTATCTTGATAACCCTAGTTTTTCTAATACTCACTCTCAACAATTGAGACCTCTTTCATCTATGCAAATGGACAAGAAGGATACATTCCTTCCATCATAACCAAAATAGGTCTCTTTAAATAATAATTTTGAATATATCTAAGTTAGGTTGGGAGAAACCCTCAATAATCATCTTCAGTTGAACCACAGTCAACTTACATTGCTTTAGAAAGCCGTTCAGATCAATCAAAAGAAATTATTGCGATCCTCAGCAATGATTACACCAATAAATTTTTGTAGCATTGTAAAAAGAATGGGTTATTCAATTTTTGGAGTAGCCCAATTTGCTCCATGAAAAGCATTATGGACTAGTTTTCTGTGTCTCTTCATCATTTTCGCCATTTTATTCCACTTGAGAAACTTAATTTTTCTTATTCTTCCTCTTCCAATTTGTACCTCTTTCCCCTAGATTTTAGCATGCTCCTTTAGTTTGGTTTTAGTAAACATCGCCTTGTCTAGACGGGCTGTATTTCTACAAAATTAAAGAACTCTTCCACATCATATATCTAGTCTATTATTTCTTATGGATCCAAGTTCCCAATGAAAAAAATAACATTAACCTTTGGTATTTTCTCGATCCTCATCAATGCTTTAACAAGAGGATCATTTAGAGTTGCTCTTTCTACTTCACCTTTAACACTTTCTTCTTCTTCTTCTTCTTCTAAAGTTTCTTCATTTTCATAATCTTCACTTTTAGGTGCTCTCCTATGAGAAAATCTTTTTCTAATTACTTATTGTATGGATTCAACCTACCAACTCAAGTCTCTAAAGTCATCAACACAAACAACATCTAGAGGATTTATTCCTCTACTTCAAACTCCAACTCTACTTGAGCCACGTGAAGCTCTGCTTGAATACATTTTCACCACACCCACAAGCTCAATCTTGGTACAAACTACCTCCCTCTAGAGAATCTACCCACACACTCAGAATCTTCTACCTCAGATAAAATTGATGTAGTAAAAGAGCACAAATAGAAAACCCTTACCCTTAATACTAATCAAAAGCAACCGACATTCTATGAACATACTTAAAAAATCTATAAAATGAATTCTTGATAATTTGTTCAAATTCCCAAAAGAAACATTACATTAACTTTCAAGACTGAGATTACATCAAATGCAACCTCTAGGTTGATAAACTTGAAGTCAAAACTTGTGTTATGATCATAGACTTGCAACCATACTAATTTTACGACAATCTCTGATTTCGCCCCAAAACCGCCCCTCAAATTCTCCCAAAAACATCAAAACTTCTCCCCCAAAATTGCTACTCTTCTCTCACTCCGCCAAACTCTAGAAAGAAACTCCCCAGAATATTTCAATAGAAGCTTGAAAAAAAAAAATGCACTCCTACTTTCCTTTTCTAAAATTAGAGTCAAACAAAAATAAAGAGGTAATGTTGGAGTAAATGGCATTGAAATCTTTGTAGGGCCCCCTCTATATAGATTCCCTTGCATTAGATACCCATTGTAGATTGAAATGTTTAATGTGTGAAAACTATAAACTATACAAGTCTTATGCTTATTTTGAATCCACTTGTTAGGCTTATCCATCTCAATATGATTTATTAGTTTTCTTTGCGATTTGATGTCTCTTCCATCATTCATCTTGCCTTTCTTTATCCCTCTTTTCACATAATCAAACTCCCACCAATCTACACTAGGAAACTTGAAAAAATCATAAGTTTCAAAATCATCCTCTTTAGTAAAATAATAAAATTTAAATGCATTACCTCTTTCCTTGAAACTACTATACTGATTTGCCCATTATCTTTATCTTTTGTAACATTGTTTTCCTCTTTCTCCATATCTTCTAAAAGATAAGGTTGAACTACAAACTCATTCTTCTCTACATCCAGATTAATATTAGTAAAATATTTTAGGGGCTCATTTTCTACATCTTGCAACAAACTATTAGTTACACGATCTCCATCTTCAATAGTCTCTTTATCAATAAGTGATCATCCACAAATGTACTCTTCACCTGTTGATCTTTATCCTCATTTATATCTTCACATTTCAATAGATTATTCATTGTAGCATTCTCCCCTATACCAATATTATCATCCTTAAACAAATCAAACTCAATAATATTCTCACAAAAATAGATTTTACCTCTTTTTTCTTCAATAGTCAAGGTCTTGAATCCTAATATATTCAGGATTTTGATATAGTCTGAAAGGGTAATTGCATATTTGAACTTACATCCTTTAGAAGCCTTCAAGTTGAGTTCTTCTACTTTCTCTCTCCTTAATAGCACTTATTTTTGGTACATTAGATCCAATTTCTTGTTTTTATCATTATATAAGTGTTTTTTAACCTTCCTTTCATTCCTATCAAATCTATTTTGCATTACATTAAAGGAAAAGAAAAAACCCCATTTAAGGACAACTAGGGATCTTGAGATATCTACTTCTCTTAGGTGTGAATCTTGCATTAGCACCACTACATCTACTTGGGTAGTGCTAATTGGATTTTCATCTAAAAGAGGTTTTACATTTTGAGATCCCCCTTTGTCCTTCTTTTCCTAAATGAATAGAGAAGTGGGAATCTATCATTTATGATAATTTCCCCATATAAAAGATTAAACTAAACCATCAGAGGCAATCTTCTATCTTTAAATCTAACTACTGACAGAAGAAATAAGTTTTAAGATAATTGATTTATGATATTTTCTACAAATGACAAAGTTAGATCAATTGAAACTTACAAAATTCTTTCAAATCTTTGGCAAGGTTTTGTAATATTGGGTAAAATAGAGCATATCAATATTGTGTCATATGAAATTTCTTATTAATTAGATTTTTTGTTCTAGAAATGTGCATAAATGAATTGTCAATCTTAAGAGCTATACTTAAATACAAAGAACTTGAGTGAAGATTGTTCATTAAATTTAAAGTCATGGTTGTAGTAGGACAATTTACTTAAGAATTTTGCATGTTCAATAATGTGACTCACTACCAAAATATACATATTATTTATAATTAAATTTACATTTACATGTTAACTAATGTTTAAGATTAAATAACTTATCTCGATAATATCACCTTCTTACATTATTCTATCGAATAACATTAAATTTAATGTTGTGGTTGTAGTAGGACAATTTACTTAAGAATTTTGCATGTTCAATAATGTGACTCACTACCAAAATATACATATTATTTATAATTAAATTTACATTTACATGTTAACTAATGTTTAAGATTAAATAACTTATCTCCATAATATCGCCTTCTTACATTATTCTATCAAATAACATTAGCTATCGCTTCCGCTATTAGTGTCACTTCGGTCTACTTGCTTGTTGACAAGCGCAAAGCATTGAATCTATGGAATTTGAGGTTGCAGCTTCCCTTCCAGCATTAGCACCACTTGTTGCATGCTTGGCCTCATTTCGTCATCATTTTGAATACATAACAACCCTACAATACTTGCTCTTCTTACATCTTCAATATCTCTCTCCTCTGTAATACCCTCCTCTACAATATTAATTGTGTTGCCACTGTAAATTTGAGTTTCAACCCATGGTGGAAAGTAATATTGACTAGAATCTTGCACATTTAAATCAAGATTCCTTCGACCAGAAATAATTTCCAATAGTGTCATACCAAAACTGTATACATCAACTTTGGGTACCAAAACTGTATACATCAACTTTGGGTGTGATTGGAAGACCAGAGATCCACTCTAGAGCCAAATATCCTCTCGTTCCTCTTATTGTGGTCAAGACGTGGCTGAAATCTCTACCCACAAGCTTTGCCAACCCAAAATCGGCCAACTTGGGTGACAAATTACCATCCAGTAGAATATTTTCTGGCTTAACATTATAGTGAATGATGTGATCTCTGCATTCCTCATGGAGATAAAGTAATCCTCTTGCTGTGCCTAACACGATCTCAAATTGGTTCTTACAATTGAGTATCTTCTTTTTACTTTTGGAATTATTTGTGAAGAGTAAGGAATTCAGAGAACTGTTGGAGATGTAATCATAAATCAAAAACCTTCTTGATCTTTCTACACAAAATCCTTGAAGCCTTACCAAATTTACATGCTGTATGTTTCCAAGAGAACCGATTTCTGCTCGGAACTGCTTCTCATCTTGTCTTGAACCCTCCATCTTCTTTATGGCCACAAGTGTACCATCTATTAGGCATCCTTTGTACATTGTGCCGAATCCTCCACTCCCCAGCTTGGACCTAAAATTTCTAGTTGCAATCTTTAACTCCATGTAGCCAAACATTCTAAGAAAAGAGTTTGAGGAATCTGCAACCCTCTCCATAGATCGTAGCCACTGGCGATGCCGATGCCGCCGCCACATTAAAATTGAAAAGATACCGAAACCAACGGTGAGAGGACCAAAAACACCTACCACAATACTTTTTGGATTAAACTTTTGAAGTGCAGAGGCAGCAACTCGAATAAAAACATTTGAAAACCAAAAACACCTACCACAATACTTATTGGATTAAACTTTTGAAGTGCAGAAGCAGCAACTCGAATAAAAACATTTGAATTGCTTTTGGGTTCACTTTTACGCATGTTTAACAAATCCCCTGACCAGATTTGGCACGGCCCTAAAGGGGATTGGAAAGTAAATGCTGTACAGGAGCAGTTCAGGAGGCAGGCTTTCTCGCAATCTTGCTTTGTGGATGCAGGGTATGAGGATGCGGAATCAGAATCAGGCAACGTGATGCTCTGCTCTAGGAATTGATCCATGCTACCATTTTTGGGGTCGCAGTGTAAGGTGCTTTGCCGAACACAGCGACTTGACCACGACTCTCGTGAAACCCAGAAGCGATTGTCTTTTGGGGTGAAGCCGTCCACACAACCGCAAAACTAAAGATTGTTGGAGTTGCAGCTTCCATAAGCGCCGCAGAGACCATACACGTCACATTGATCCCTTGGTTGAGACCAGAACGTGCCCCATGTACTACCGTCATCAAGCAGTTGAAATTGTTGAAGTCCTCCAGACTTAACTAGGACGAAATGTCAGAGGCCATTCGTGAATGTATATGTGGGATACAAACTAGACTTAGTATCTTCCACGCTGATATTGTAGTAGGTCCCCTTGTTCCTCATTTCTGGTACTTGACTAAAAGCATTGCCATCCCATGTTTCGCTTGCCCAATACTGTACAGAATTGTTCCACGTTAGCACGAATTGCTTTGCTCCAGATGGATCCACATGAAAGGAGAAGACCTTAGGTGTGGGATCCAATGAGTTTTTCGAACTCACTATCTTTTGCTGCCCACCAAACCGCATCCCTGGAAACCAGGTGTCCACAAGATTGTCGAAACTCTGCCAAACAATTTCAGATGTATTGCCATCACCGAGCATTACAAAATTCCCAGAATCTAATATCACAGCCTGGGAAGGCTTTTTGGTCACATTGACTAACCAAATAGATGCACCTGTTTTGTCAAACAGTCCCAGATCACCTTCTTTTGACAGCTTCAAAACGCCACACCTGTTTCTCGCGGGATTCTCCTTATTAGCCACCCACACATATGTCTTCTCTACTATGTTGGTGTTACCCAAATTTCCATATGCATTCAAATTTGGCTGAAAACCATACCCAGACCTCTATTTTTACCATGTCTACCATTCCTGAAATTTTCACGAATTTATTCCATGTTCTCTAGTCTCTGCAAATTTGTTATTCCCTTGGTCTGCAGTTGAAAAATTTCATAAAACTAGCCGTTGGTATTCAAAAATCCAAAAAACCCTAAGCCTTGTTATATTTTCATGTTACCTTTTCAACAACTTAGGTTTCCAATTTGCATGTGCCCTTTATTAACCCTTCAGTCACCAAGTCTCTGATTCCTAGCGGTTAACTCCTTAACACTCAACGATCCCGTGAGCGGTTACTGTTTAGGTTGGCAGTCTTAATTCAAATGGCCAGGACAAGATTCTTGATCCGACGGTTGTCGCATGATCTCATAGGGTCGGAAGATTCCTTGAGATCTTGTGACGTTCGTCGATTTTCTCCTACCTGCAGAGTCCAATGTGTCAATGGGACCGGTGCTACATGGATCCATTTGGCAGCTTGTGATTGGCTAAGGTTGAATACAAGTGGAAGGTTGTCAGTGGGGCCGGGCCTTTTCAGTAGTCAGAAAGCTCTGGCATCTACAGGGGATCAATGGCTAGCATATCTTCGCATAGGCTGGTGTTAGAGCTTGAGATCTTAAGATGACTGTTAGATCTTCCATGTCTGCAGCACTTCAGTGTGTTGGTGGGACCGACGCCACCTCATCTGATTCGGCATCTTCTGATTGGTCGACGTGTGTTGAGTCATATTATCTATTAGTAGGGCTAGGTTCTTCCAAGCAGTCGGAGGTTCTAACATCTCAAAGGATCCAATGGCTGGCGTATAATCTCATAAGGTTTCTTTGACACATGAGATAATACACTGACTGTCGATCTTACTTTATTTTTTCAGGGGTTGCAGGTGGGTCCTCATATGGTGACGTGCTCATTTCTCATTGGTCCACATAGCAATGACTTGGATGTCACAGTGGGACCGTGTCAGAATGTCTGTAGGGATGTCAGAAGGATGAAGATCGACAACTAGTGTATCTTCGCAAAGGGTTTTTCTGACACATGAGATCATGCGCCAGCCGTCAATTTCACCAAGTGTTCAAGATTTGTCAGTGGGTCCAGTGCCAGGTCAGGGTGATTTGCCAATTTCTTATTGGTCAAAGTGAAAGGAAAATTTGTGGGACCATATTGCCAGGTGTGCTCAGGAGTTTGAACGTGATTGGTTGACGCATGCTAATAAGATTCACAAGTGGACTGATGTGTCAGTGGGGTCTCAGAAAGGTAAGGATCTAGCGGCAGGCATAAAAGTGTAAGGAATATTCTGGGGCTATAAGATCATGTGCCCACCATTAGATTGGAATCAAGTGATTGTGGGTTTGTTGTCATAGAACTGCCGAGGTGTATGCCTTTCAAGTGGCTGGAGTGAATAAAAGATTGCCTAGTGGTGGGTCTGGGCCCAAGGTTTTAAAAGAGTTCTTCATGACTTAAGGAAGAGAAAAGTTAGGGTGGGTCCTCGTGCCGACGTGCTAAAATTTCATTGGCTTCTGACTTAAAAGGTGACATTTCACTTATCAAAGGGATTTTGAGCTATTTTCTCAGTGCATCACAGCCGTTCATCTACCGGGAAAGGTTTCTCATCGACGGTCACTTTTTAAAATGACCAGGCTAGCTATTAACATTCAAATTTGAATTTTGGGCTGGTTTCTTGCTAGGGTTTTGATTTCTTTCAGCCATGCACGACGTCGGTTAGCTCAGGAATTGATTTCTCAGGATGGTTGTGGTTGAGAGGATGATGGAGGTGACCGTTGGCCGATGTTGCAGGGTACTGTGCGTGTTCCTACATCGGGAAGTAATGAAACGAGTTGGTGCCACCTTTGCAAGTAGTACCTCCTGCAGGGAAATCAGATTAGATTTTTAAAGCTTTCATGGCTTAGTGGAGTTGTAGGTGGGTAGATGGGTCGAGGTTGTTGTCTTTGTAGGTGGACTCAGTCTAGGATCAACACACAAAGAGAAAGATGTAATTTGATGACTGGTTCTCAGTGATTTTCATGATGGGTCAGTAGTGTACCTTTAGGGTTTGATGCATTGTAAAATTTTTAACCCTAGTTAGGTTAATTTTGGACTCTTGCCTACATGCAATTGAGGAGGTATTTATTGATTTTGTAGAGCCTTAGTGCTCAAGAGGTTCATTTTGTAAAGGAGAGAAGCCCACTTTTGCAAAAAAGTCATATTTTCTCAGAAAGCCATCTGTGGTATTTGTTCTACTCTCTGGTTCTTCTACTCTTTGTAATCTCCCATTGATGATTAAGACATTCTTGAGGTGCTTGTGATATTTGTTTTATCTCTGTCTTCATTGTCTTGATTATCTCTTATTGGATTAAAGTATATGAATGTTGTTAATGGAAATTGGGGTTCCTAGTCTCTCTCATTTTCTGTGATTTTGTGTGTTACAATGTCTGATCTGATTTAGATGTTTTTTGGGTATACTACAACCCCTAGTAGTCTTGTCTCATTCCTACACCTAGTTGCAGAAAAGGATGTTTGCTTGCAGGTCATAAGTTGTGTCTTTTGTTCAGACCCTCCTATGAAACACTTATGCAAGCCTATCTAGTGAGTTGTGACTTATTAGACCTGATCTCTCCATTGGTTTCATTCCTACATACTAAGATCCAAACCCTAATTTCGGTGTATCACCTAGAAGGTAGTTTGTTTTCAAGTCATTTCCCTTACAAGCATTCCTTCTATCCCTTTCCCTTCAAAAAGTTTACTTTCATGTCTAGAAGCAAATTAGGGTGATTATCCAAGAGGAACCAGCCTAGAACCTAGAGGTTTCATCTCAGTTAGCAAAGGTCCCACAACCTGGAGATGAATCCAATGTTATACTAGGTTATCAAGACCAAGAGAGCTTGAGACAGAGGTGAAAACTTAGTGTATAACAATTTTTGGCACGCCCCGTGGGACTAGAAGTTATTAAAATTCAAAGATATGCTATCTCTGATATGCAGATCGCATAGTGCAGGCTTTTAGAAGTCATTATATCAAGTATATCTAGCGACTCCACTGATTTCAAAGATCAAGGCTACCTTGTTCAAAGTTTTATGAGAAAGATTGAGACTAGGAGCTCAAAACCTACCCAATTTTGAGAGTTGCCCTCAAGAAGAAGTCACCAAGGCAGGTCAACTCAAAGGACATCCCCTACAAGGAGAGTTCAATCTACACCTCCTAATACTTTGGAAAGGAGACCTCTTCCCTTTCATTTCAGAAGAAGAGGGAGATCTCTAACCAGAGATCTAGAGGAAGATTCCAATCAAGCAGCAAATACAACTCATAGTTGTCAATCTTCAGATTCTAGCTCCTACAATGGCAAGACCGTTCGCTTTTGCACCATTCAACCAATGTAGCCCATTGGCCTTTGCTCAACATCATGATGTGCCCTTGGTGGCACTTAAGAGTATACCTGATTTCACAGGTGAGGGGCAGACAACTACTTTTGAGCACATAAGAGATGTGACCACCATATGTAGCATACACAACATTACTCAAGAAGATGTGGTCACAAAGTTGTTAGCAGCCTCTTTAAAAGTTAAGGCTCTAGAATGGTTTAGAACTCTAACTCTTGGTTCTATTACTTCTTGGGATGAGTTAGGGGATGCATTAAGTAAACATTTTGAGATAAATCATAAAATTTGTCTCTAGTTGAACAGTTGACAACTATTAAGAGAGACCCTCAAGAGAAAATGACAGATTACAATAGTAGATTCCTTAAAACATGGAATAGAATCCCAGTCTCAGTGAGACCATTAGCTGACCACACCTTCCTTTACTACTTACAAAGCCTAAATGGTCAAATTTTTTTCATGATCCAGTCTATGGGTGGTACTTCTCTACCACAAGCTTTTGACATAGCTATCAGGGCTGAAAATTGTTTGATCCAAGCAGGCATGATTGCTAGAAGGCCTCCAATGCCCATCTTTCCTAGCCTTCAACCCATTGCACCTGCCTAGGTACCCCCATTTACCCCTATCCCAACCATTTTGGCACCGCAAGCTAGTACTAGTGGCCAAGAGTTAACAACTAGCTTCTCCCAAGAGCTGCAACAGATAAAGAATAGCCAACAAAGCAGTCAGCAAGAAATGACCAACTTGTTGCAGACCTTAACTAAAGAGGTCACAAATCTAAAGAAGCAAGGTCAAGGAATCAGACCACCATTTTAGACACAAGGCCAAGGTCCTAGTCAGCAATATCAAAATCAGGGACAACCTTATCAACAAAATAGGCCACAATACCAAGGAGGCTACCAAGGGAAAAGGCAAAATTTTAGTCAAAGGCCTTTTCAACCATACAACCCTGCACCTCTTAATGCTACAAACCCAGTGAGGGAGATGGTACCTAGTCAAAAAAATATGGCCATGGAAAGTGAATGGTGTTTTCCTTGCAGTCAGCCTCACAATCAAGCTACATGTTCAAATGGATGGATGAACCAGGCTCTAATGGTACAAAATGCCTCACAAGCTAAATCAGAGGCTTCATCCAGTGGGTCAGTTCCTCAACAAGAATCACAAGAGCATGAGACTTCTCTCTTTAATTGGGAGAAACCAGACTTCAATGGAGTCAATGATGAGGTTTCTTTTGTTGCCTTTACAAGAGCAAAAAGAAGAGCTCAAGACATGGAGAGAGCAGATTCCAACTCCAAAGCTACTACATCTGCAGAGCCACTGCATTGAGCTACTCCCATCACACCTAAGGAGGCTCTTGTCATACCAAGCAAAGAGAGCCAGGCTCTCAAGGAGGTGGAGCCCATCATACCAAAGACACAAAAAAGAGTACACATTGTGACACCTTATAATATTGTAGACAACATGAAGAAGATGAATGTCACCATGTCTATGTGGGACTCTTTGGCTCTTCCAGGACAACCTAAAATTTTGAAGAAGGCCATGTCAGAAGTAACAACTCCTCAACCTGCAAAAGAAGCTACAAAGCCAGTGATGGTTAACACTGATCAAGAAAAGGAGGCTCCAAGTAGCAACTCCAAAGGCAATGCCACACAATGTAGGAACTCAAAGCCATCTCCCTTTTATGTATCTTTAATCATTGGAAAATCTTTAGTGCATAATTGCATGGTAGATAGTGGAGCTACTAGCACTGTAATGCCCAAGAAAGTAGCTGACCAGTTAGGACTAAAATATGAGCCCTTCCAAAAGAAGGTTACCCAACTTGATGGATCCTTAGTCAATACTATAGGTGTGGCTAAGGATACCAGTCTAATCCTTCATGCTAGTCCTAATTTCTCCATCCTCCTTGATATATATATTATAGATCTCCCTGCATTATTTTCTATATGTCTTTCAAGGGAGTTTACAGCTAAGATAGGAGGCTATCTATCTTCTAATTGGTCTCACATGTTATTTCATACAAGGTATGGGACCAAGGTCACCATTAAATCAGAACTATTAGCAGCACACCATATAGAGCCATATGTGTCCAATGCCATCAATGTAAACTGCCCTATATTTGATAGCAGTGACTTCCAAACCATTAATGAAGCAAGCAAAAAGATAGAGAGTATCCTTGATATTCTTCTAGATGAAAGAGCTTCAGAGGCCCAAGAAAATCTGATTTGGGATTTTGGTTTGGGAAGTTATTTAATACAAGAAAGTAATGTCAAGGAACCAAACCTTATCAAGGAAAGTACTGATTTAGAGGATCAGGGCAATTAGGTTTGGGAATTATATTTTGATGGGGCTAGAAGTAGACATGGTTCTGGTAGTGGTGCTATGCTAGTGTCCCCAAAAGGAGAAAGGTATTATGCTGCCTTTAGATTCAGTTTCTCCTGCACTAGCAACACTGTAGAGTATGAAAGTCTAGTCAATGGACTAGAATAGGCTAGAAGAAGAGGGCTCAAGGCCTTAAAAGTTTATGGTGACAGTGAGTTAGTGGTTAACCAAGTAAGAGGGATAAGTGCGACCAAAAGTGACACCATGAAAGCATGAAAACATAGAGTTTGGGATGCAATTGAAGATTTCCATGCTTTCAATATTGTCGCTATCCCTAGAAAATTAAATCAAAATGCAGATAGGTTAGCTACTGTTGGATCCCAATATGACATCCAAAATAGCATTTCAAATTGAGATGGATCAACAGCATATCAAAGTGATTGTCAGACCCTCTATTCCTGATAATGATATCAATTGGCAAGTGTTTGACAATGATGAACAAATTCTACAATTCTTGTTTGAAGAGGATGTTTTTTCAGAACACAATCAAGATAGGCTATCACAAAGCTATGGTGATCAAGTGATACAACTCAAGTCTAATAAGATGCCTAGAGGTCTAGTTACCTTAGAAATTGTCTTCAAAAAGGATGATCAAGTCAAGAAAAATAAGGCTGGCCTGGTAGTTCAACAGGAACATTGTGTTGAATTAGAGTTGGAACCAGGTAAGAGCCTACAATTTGGAAAGGTAAACACTGAATTGGAAAAGAAAACTTACACTAAGTTATTCAAAGAATTCAGTGATATTTTTGCATGGCAATATGAGGATCTCAAAGGTTTTGATCTTGCCCTTGCTCAGCACACTATTGAGTTAGAACCTAATGCCAAACCAGTGAGGCAAAAGCAAAGGCCTGTTAATCCTAAGCTTGAGCCACTTATGCATAGAGAAGTGCTCAAATTGATAGAGAGTGGTATCATCTACCCCATTAAACATACTAGTTGGGTTTCCAACCTTTTTCATGTTAGGAAGAAGAATGGGGAGTTGAGGTTATGTGTTGACTTCAGGGATCTTAATAGGGCTTCATTGAAAGACCGCCATCCACTACCCTCTATGGAACAAATTTTACAATGTGTCTCTGGATTTGAGAGATTTTCATTATTGGATGGCTATTTAGGATACAATCAGATCTTAGTAAATGAAGAGGATCAATACAAGACTGCATTTACAACCAAGTGGGGAACCATGACTTATCAAAAGATGCCCTTTGGTTTGTCAAATGCAGGTGCCACATTTCAAAAGGCAATGGATATGGCCTTTAAGAGCCTAATGTACAAGTTTGTGTTGGTCTACTTAGATGACATGATTGTCTATTCAAAGCATGTA
The DNA here is from genome assembly GCA_027943335.1 of Chamaecyparis obtusa. NCBI lineage: Eukaryota > Viridiplantae > Streptophyta > Pinopsida > Cupressales > Cupressaceae > Chamaecyparis > Chamaecyparis obtusa. Next base: position 64,920 of record BSBK01014200.1, read on the forward strand.
GTAGACCACATCAAACATCTAAGGAAGATTTTTGAAAGGTGTAGAGAATTTGGGATATCTCTTAATCCCAAGAAATGTGTGTTTGTAGTTCATGAAGGAAAATTGTTAGGATATGTAGTATCCAAAGAAGGAATTACAGTGGATCCTAAGAGAATTGTAGCTATCCTAGAGCTACCCCTACCACATAACAAGAAAAGTCTCCAATCTTTCATAGGAAAGATAAATTTTGTTAGGAGATTCTTGCCTAACATTGTAGAGTCACTTAAGCCTTTGGTAGCCATGTTAAGAAAGAGTTCAGCTTTTAGTTGGACCAAAGAAGGGAAGGCCAATTTCCAAGCTATCAAAGAGGCCCTAACAGAAGCTCCTGCCCTCTTAAACCCAAATTTCAGTAAGGATTTCATCCTTTATGCTTATGGAGGTCATGATGCTATATCTGCAATGTTGACTCAGGAAAATTCAGATGGATTGGAGCAGCCTATTGCTTTCTTTAGCAAAGGTTTGGAAGAATATGAACAGAGGTACTCTTTTGTAGAGAAACATGTGCTTGCTGTGGTAAAGAGCCTAAAAAGGTTTAGATATTTATTGACCCACAACAGGGTACATTTAAAAGTTACTCATCCAAGTGTCAAAGAGTTTTTGCTTTCCAAGGACCTCAATGAGAAAAGAGCTAGTTGGATCACCAAGGTGATGGAATATGACATAGATATTCATATTACCAAGCTGGTTAGAGGAAGAGGTCTTTGTGAACATTTGGCAGAGGTTGAAAGTTCAAAGAAATTAGAGCAAATGTATGCATCTCTAGTGGTGCACTCTATAGAAGAACAAGCCAAGGCAACAAGCTGGTTGCCTAATATGATCAATTATTTGAAGACAGGACAATGTCCTGCAGGCCTAGATTCGGCAAAAAGAAGGTATTATAGGTTACAATCTATTCCTTTTGTGCTAATTGATGATGTTCTTTTCAGAAAGGATCACAGTGGTGTCCTTTTAAGATGCATAGATTCAAAAAAGGTAGAAGATGTCCTATTTGAGTTTCATGATGGACTTTCTAGAGGTCACTTTTCTCCTAGGACTACTGCTTTTAAAATCATGAGGGCTAGATACTATTGGCCATCTATCTTTAAGGATAGTCATGATTATGTGAGGAGATGTATCAAGTGTGCTATGTTTGCAGGAAAAGAAAGGCTTGCAGCCTTACCCCTACAACCAGTCAAAATAGAGCAGCCCTTCATGAAGTGGGGCATAGATTTCATAGGAATGATCAATCCTCCATCTAGTGCAGGACATAAATGGATAATTACTGCAACTGACTACTTCACTAGATGGACAAAAGCAATTGCGTTGAAAGAAGCCAATGAGAGTGCTATCCTAAGCTTTTATGATGATATAATCCATAGGTTTGGCACTCCTGATTCCATCATTTCAGATAATGCCTTAGCATTCACAGGCCTCAAAGTCTCAGAGTGGGCAGTCAAGAATGACATCTATCTAAATACTAGTTCAAATTACTACCCCCAAGGCAATGGCTTGGTAGAATCCACCAATAAGAACTTGATTAGGATAATCAAGAAGACCATTCAAGACAATCAAAGGGACTGGCATACTAAATTGAGATCTGCCCTGTGGTTATATAAGATTACCCCAAAGAAAATAATTGGTAATTCTCCTTACATGTTAGTGTATGGCAAGGAGGCTAAGTTGTCAATTTCAATAGAATTACCAGATTTGGACTTAGCTATGCAATATGCCATGTTTGATGAAAGGGATCCCTTACAGATCAGATATGCTCAATTGATGGAATTAGAAGAAATCAGGGGTAAGGCAATGCAAGATATGGAATTCCACTAGGACCAAACCAAAAGGATTTTTGATAAAAGAGCCAGGGTCAAGAATTTCAAGGTTGGGGATGTAGTCCTTAAATGGGATGAATTCAAAGCTAGACCTGGCAGGCACACAAAATTTGATTCATTCTGGGGTGGGCCATTTGTTACAACAAAGTGCAGAAGATCCAATGCTTTTCAGCTATCAACTATTGAAGGTGATCCCCTGCCAATATCAGTCAATGGTTTCCACTCGAAGCCCTGTTTTGAGGTTAACCCCTCCTTGTAAATTTTGTAAAGTTCCCCTGTTTTCCTTTTCCTTGCTTTCTAGTTTAATTTCCTGCTTTTTAAGAAGTGCTCTGAGCACAATTCCAGTTTCATCTCCCTGTGAGAATTTTGAAAATTTTGATGTCCCCATGCCCAATGGATGTTCAAGGTCACTGGTTTCCATGTCTAGCAGGCTGACATCCAGTAGAAATCACCAAAATGTTACCCTAATTTCCATATGCATTCAAATTTGGCTGAAAACCATACCCAGGCCTCTATTTTTACCATGTCTACCATCCCTGAAATTTTCATGAATTTATTCCATGTTCTCTGGTCTCTGCAAATTTGTTATTCCGCTGGTCTGCAGTTGAAAAATTTCATAAAACTAGCTGTTGGTGTTTGAAAATCCAAAAAACCCTAAGCCTTGTTATATTTTCATGTTACCGTTTTGGCAACTTAGGTTTCCAATTTGCACATGCCCTTTATTAACCCTTCAGTCACCAAGTCTCTGATTCCTGGCGGTTAACTCCTTAACACTCAGTGATCCCACGAGTGATTACTGTTTAGGTTGGCGGTCTTAGTTCAAACGGCCTGGACAAGATTCTTGATCCGACGGTTGTCGCATGATCTCATAAGGTCAGAAGATTCCTTGAGATCTTGTGACGATCATCGATTTTCTCCTTCCTGCAGAGTCCAATGTGTCAGTGGGACCGGTGCTACGTGGATCTATTTGGCGGCCTGTGATTGGATAAGGTTGAATATAGGTGGAAGGTTGTTAGTGGGGTCGGGCCCTTTCAGCGGTCAGGAAGCTTTGACATCTGCAGGGGATCAACGGCTGGCGTATCTTCGCATAGGTTGGTGTCAGAGATTGAGATCTTAAGACGACCATTAGATCTTCCATGTCTACAGTGCTTTAGTGTGTCGGTGGGACAGACACCACCTCATCTGATTCAACATCTTCTGATTGGTCAGCGTGTGTTGAGTTAGATTGTTTGTTAGTAGGGCTAGGTTCTTCCAAGTGATCAGAGGTTCTGACATCTCAAAGGATCCAACGGCTGGCATATAATCTCATAAGGTTTCTTTGACACATGAGATAATGCACCGACTGTTGATCTTACTTTATTTTGCCAAAGTTTGCAGGTGGGTCCTCATATGGTGATGTGCTCACTTCTCATTGGTCCACATAGCAATGACTTGGATGTCACAGTGGGACTGTGTCAGAATGTCTACAGGGATGTCAGAAGGATGAAGATCGATGGCTGGTGTATCTTTGCGAAGGGTTTTTCTGACACATGAGATCATGTGCCAGCCGTCGATTTTGCCAAGTGTTCAAGATTTGTTAGTGGGTCCAGTGCCAGGTCAGGGTGATTTGCCAACTACTTATTGGTCAAAGTGAAAGGAAAATTTTTGGGACCATATTGCCAGGTGTGCTCAGGTGTTTGAACATGATTGGTTGACGCATGCTAATAAGATTCATAGGAGGACTGATGTGTCAGTGGGGTCTCAGAAAGGTAAGGATCTAGTGGCTAGCGTAAAAGTGTAAGGAATATTCTGGGGCTATAAGATCATGTGCCCACCATTAGATTGGAATCAAGTGATTGTGGGTCTGTTGTCATAGAACTGCCAAGGTGTATGCCTTTCAAGCGGCTGGAGTGAATAAAAGATTGCCTAGTGGTGGGTTTGGGCCCAAGGTTTTAAAAGAGTTCTTCGTGACTTAAGGAAGAGAAAAGTTAGGGTGGGTCCTCGTGCCAACGTGTTAAAATTTCATTGGCTACTAACTTCAAAGGTGGCATTTGACTTGTCGGAGGGATTTTGAGCTATTTTCTCAGTGCATCACAACTGTTCATCTACCGGGAAAGGTTTCTCATCGACAGTCACATTTTAAAATGACCAGGCTAGCCGTTAACATTTAAATTTGAATTTTGTGCTGGTTTCTTGCTAGGGTTTTGCATTCTTTCGACCAAGCATGACGTCGGTTAGCTCAAGAATTGATTTCTCAGGATGGTTGTGGTTGAGAGGATGATGGAGGTGACCGTTGGCCGGTGTTGCAGGTTACTGTGCCATGTTCCCACACCGGGAAGTAATGAAAGGAGTTGGTGCCACCTTTGCAAGTAGTACCTCTTGCAGGGAAATCAGATCAAATTTTTAAAGCCTTCATGGCTTAGTGGAGTTGTAGGTGGGTAGATGGGTCGAGGTTGTTGTGTCTATAGGTGGGCTCAGTCTAGGATCAAATCGCAAAGAGAAAGATCTAATTTGATGATCGGTTCTCAGTGATTTTCATGATGGATCAGTAGTGTACCTTTAGGGTTTGATGCATTGTAAAATTTGTAACCCTAGTTAGGTTAATTTTGGACTCCTACCTGCATGCAATTGAGGAGTTATTTATTATTTTTGTAGAGCCTTAGTGCTCAAGAGGTTCATTTTGTAAAGGAGAGAAGCCCACTTTTGCAAAAAAGTCATCTTTTCTTAGAAAGACATCTGTGGTATTTGTTCTACTCTCTGGTTCTTCTACTCTTTGTAATCTCCCATTGATGATTAAGACATTCTTGAGGTACTTGTGATATTTGTTCTATCTCTATCTTCACTGTCTTGATTATCTCTTATTGGATTAAAGTTTATGAATGTTGTTAATGTAAATTGGGGTTCCTAGTCTCTCTCATTTTCTATGATTTTGTGTGTTACTATGTCTGATCTGATTTAGATGTTTTGTGGGTATACTACAACCCCTAGTAGTCTTGTCTCATTCCTACACCTAGTTGCAAAAAAGGATGTTTGCTTGCAGCTCATAAGTTGTGTCTTTTGTTTAGACCCTCCTATGAAACACTTATGCAAGCCTATCTAGTGAGTTGTGACTTATTAGACCTGATCTCTCCATTGGTTTCATTCCTACATATTAAGATCCAAACCCTAATTTTGGTGTATCACCTAGTAGGTAGTTTGTTTTCAAGTCATTTCCCTTACAACCATTCCTTCTATCCCTTTCCCTTCAAAAAGTTTACTTTCATGTCTAGAAGCAAATTAGGGTGATTATCCAAGAGGAACTAGCCTAGAACCTAGAGGTTTCATCTCAGTTAGCAAAGGTCCCACAACCTAGAGATGAATCCAATGTTATACTAGGTTATCAAGACCAAGAGAGCTTGAGACAGAGGGGCAAACTTAGTGTATAATAGTTGGCATACCAGATGCCAAGATACCAGTTGTTGGTTCCATTTGGGTTGAAGAACACCAATTCAAATGTCCCATTCTTCAAAATCATCTTCTCATTTCCAGTAATCGAGGTGCCCAAGGATAGAGTATTTCCACCCTCACCTGCACCAACATAACTTTTCAGTTGAATAAACACTGTAAATGCAAAAAAAATGCTTAAGCAATTTTTTTCCTTGATGTACCCCATCGCCAGAGTGTTAGAGATGGAATGAACCTCCCTCTAAAGTTGAAGTATAACAGAAATGCTCAAGCATAAAATTTGCAAATTAAATTCAAAGAGTCCCTATTTTATAGACATAAAAGTTGTAAATTCATACTAAAGAGGTTGGACTGGACGTACACCCTCCCGTATAATAATTTCGACATGCAAGTTACGCTACTTAGGCTAGTGCCTTAAATTTAATGGCTGCAAAACTGTATTTAATAATTTTAAATTAGATATTTCAAAAGATCATATTAATGAATGGTGACATTAACATTGGACATAAAAAGTTTGAGTGATTGCCATGAAAATTTAAGTCACATGTGCAAAGTCGGTCATCATGGAGAGATAAAGATAGAGTGTGACGGGAATGGTAAATCCATAGGGAATTAATATATGCAAAGAATTTTTGTATTTTATTATTGTAGAAGATTTGAAGTTAGTTACAATGAAAGTAACACTCAATTAATAAGAGAATTAATATATAGAGACTTTTGGCATTGGTTTTTATCAAATTTGTATCCAGTCTTTCACATTTTATCCCATCTATTTCATCTGAATACAACTTATATCTACTACAACTAACATTTCACATGACTTAAATAATTTATAAAAGAAACTTTCTTGATCATCAAGCATAATTTTGATGGCATTATGGTTCAATGTTTTTTAATATATATAATAATTAAAAATTTAAGTAGATTATATAGTCTTCAAAGTTTTGGTATGAATTTTCTTATATATATTTAGCTTTTATATATTTTTCAAATGAGATATGTTTTTGTATTTCAAAGGTGATTGTAAATGGATAAATTTCATAAAATTTTGTTTTACAATTAAATTTATATTCTACATTGTGAGCTAATAAATTAGGAAAAGTGATAATGTTGTGAAGGAAAATAATCTTTTATTAAGATTGATTTAGAATAATAAAATAAAATACATACGTGTCAACATAAATCAATTTAGATTAATTAATGTCACTATTGAGTATTGATGGTAAAATAATTAATATTATTATGATATTGCTATCAGGATTCAATGTGTAGTAATATTGAGTTTGACTTGAAATTAATATTGAGTTTGACTTGAAAATTACATAGTTGAATCCTGATAGCAATATCATAATTTGACTTGTGGAAAATGTCTCCTACTTACTAATTAATATTATTTGAAAAATACACAATGAATTAGAGTATTTAAATTTGAGACCAACAATAATAAAATGACTCTAATGTAACTTTCATTTATGATAAAGTTTGAGCAATATAAAAAAAATCATTCAACAGATTTAGAATATTGGTCTTATTTGTCTCATACTTTGTATGCTTCTCATTATCATCTAGGAAAGAAAATTTAGGAGTACCATAAACATTTGACATTTTCCCTCAACTATTAGTCTTCACATATCTATGGGACAAATCAAATTGAACCTTTTGTGCCTTAGGTATTTTACCCTTGTCTTCATTATTATTTATTGCTTCAACCTTTTTAGGGGTAGTCACCTACTCTTTTATGGAAAAATTCCTTGGCTTACCCTAGTTTGGGTAAATTATTTTGTTCATTAAATCATAATCGCTCCTAGCTTGAGTTATTATTGCTATTGTTAGAGACCTCAATTATTCTTCACTAGGTCTTCATTCTTGTTTATTGCTTTAACCTTTTTAGGGGTAGTCACCTACTCTTTTATGGACAAATTTCTTGGCTTACCCTAGTTTGGGTAAATTATTTTGTTCCTTAAATCATAATCACTCCTAGCTTGAGTTAGTGTTGCTATTGTTAGAGACCTCATTTATTCTTCACTAGGTCTCATTAATCTGATACCCTCATCAACATAATGCATAAGATTTATCCTTGGTAATTCTTCACCTTCTTAATCTAAAATAAACTTGCTAGTGATACACTTACCTTATAGTTCTCCAATCTTAAACATTGTATTCATCTCCATCATCTTTAGAGGAATTTTAATCTTCCTAAATAAAACATGTTTAAAGTTTGATATTCATCATCATGTTGCTTGAACATTTTTCATACATTCCTTCATATGATTGAAGTGAATGAGAAGAAACACATTGGAAAGGAGAATGAGGCAAATTGCATGCTACATACCAAGGAGTATCTTCAACTACATTTGTATTTGGAATTTTCAAAGGCTTAGGAGTACTTATCTTTGATGGTTGAACCCTTTCAACTCTCTTGGACTAGTTTACCAACTTTCCAATCTGTATCTAGTAAGGGATATCATGAAACCTCATGGGCATATCATGTTTCTGATATCGTTCTCTATAATGGGATACACCATTTTCATTCTTTGCAACTATGTAACTAAGATATTTGAATGCACTCATGAGTTTATCAAGTTTTTCCTCCACTTTAGGTTTCTTATTTGTACGACCTTTGGGGTTTTGGAAAATTTTGACATCCTCTCTCTTTCCAGTTTTACCAACAAACTTTCTTTTATTCTCAATACTTAATATTTCCTTGAAAGCATCCCTAAGATTAGGAGGTTTCATAGATCTCAATTCATACCCAAACTTAGGATCAAAAGATTTCATTTAAAAGATTAAGCATATTAAATCATTAGGCCTTAAATGTTGTGGCATCTTGTCTAAAAACTTGACAAACTTTGGATTAAAATCAGTAACTAATTCACTGTGATTCTTTTGAATGGTGATTATTTCCCCTAGCTCAAACCTTGTGTCAGTATGATCACAATATTGCTCTCCAAAAATCCTTTGGAAATCATGCCAACTACTGATATGTGCATCCAGGAGACTTTTGTACCAATCTCTTGCATCATCTATTAATGATTGCATAAAAAGATTCATTATGACATCTTCATACTCAACTTTAAAATTATTGATAACATTAAGGAATGATTTGATATGGTCATCATCTAAAAACCCACTACTCGCTAAAAAATTAGGTAACTCAACTCTGATATTAATATCAACTGGATTAGGTTACCCTAGGATGCTAGTAAAATCCAATTGCTAATATTTGTCCAAATGGATTTGTGGCCTTGCAAATGGATTCACCCTCTGATTTGGAGGAATTTGGGAATTTGGATTAGGAAGATTTTGTGGTACATTTACTACAAGTTGTCAAACTAAGGAAGTTGGAACTATCAGGACATCTTGGTTTTGTGTGTTTGCTAGGGCATTTTTTGTTGAACTTGCAAATTTAAAAATTGTTGCAACAATTATTGGTATTGTTGCAGATGTTGCAACATTTTTTGATATAATTGATCCTAATGTGGATTGTCTATCTAGAATCAAATTGGTGGGATAATTGAAGGTACTAAAATAACTGGTACACTAATAGGAATAGATAAAACTAGGGCCCAAAATATGTGTACTCACATTTTTTTATGTCACTGATTGTGTACTTTCCTAGCCAGTTAACAAATCAAGGGCAAGAGGTCTATTGGTATCATTTTTAATAGACCTATGAACATGTTGGGGTTGAGAAATTTTCACAAGGTTTCTTTCTATAGATTCTAAATCTTGCATTATTCTAAGAAACTCAACATGTTCGTAATTTGCATTTCTGACCTAGAATATTATGATTCCAAATCCTGAATTTTCTCTTTCAACTCTTGATCCATAAGTTCCCTTGTTTTCATGCCCTTGAAGTTGAACACACATTAGCATCAATATAAATATCTTTTCCTTTGTAGAAGGATGGTATGGAATTTGTTCTAGGAGCTCCTGGCCCTACATGTTCAATACTAGTATTCACAAACACCCCAAAAAATAGATCATCATTCTCCTTTTTTTACTTAGCTTCATCTTCTCTCTTTTGTTGATCTTTTGTGTCTCCTCTTCTAACTCAAATTTGAATTTCTTTCTCATTTTCTCTAATCCAACATTAAATTATTTAACCCTCTCCTATAGATTACTCTATGTTTTGGTTGACCCTTTTTGTGGTTCAATATGAGATGTAATTCTTATTCCCTCCCCTTCATCACAATAAACCTAATCCCCCCATCTCATTACTATAGTAATAACTAGATCTCTTAGGTATTTCAATATAATGTTTAAGGGTTCTAGGGAACTATTCACTTGAAGAAGAAATATTATAACCATGCATTAGAGGGATGGTAGAATATTATCCAACATTTAATGGATCTTTATTTAATCACTAACTCATTTGACTATAATTTTTTATGAAATTTTCCAACAAAAGATGCATAATTAGATGTATTATTGGATTCTTTCATTTTTATAAAATTTTTTGCCCTACGCTCATCAAAATCCTGACGAAACTTTTTGACAAATTTTTTTATTGGAATGCCAATGAAAAATTTTGATGGAAATTTTTTCATTGAAATTCTGACGAGCATCATGTTAATTTATTTACGAAAACTCTAGCAAACTAATAGAAAAATGAAAGCAACAAAGAAATCCTTTGACCAAAATTAGGGTAAACCCTAATTATAAATTATGAACCCTGCGATCATTTGATTTTTTCATTTTTACATCTTTTTTTTTCCCTCTAGCATCGCCTCCATGGAAAAAGGGTTATTTTGAGTAATTTGTGTGGAGATGTAATATTTTCTGACAAACTCTTGAGAAGATCTATGTGTCCTTTCATTTCTTATCTTTCTCTAGCCTTTAGATGTGGAATGCATAAGGTTTCGACAATGGATCTTTTTGAAGACCTCATAGGAAGTTTCATGGAGTTTTCTATTACGTTTTGTACTACCATGGAAAAGAGATGGGTCACTACAGGTTTTTTTTTTGAAACACCCTAGGTACTCAATAGATTTTAGCTTGTAAATCTTTGAAAGAAAAGATAAAATCCTTGTGATTTGATCTTTTCTATTACACTTTTGGTTCTTATTTTTTCTCTCAAATATGTAGCAAAAACATATTATACTAATTGACTCAAACCTAAAGACAAACACATGACATATTAATGGTTTTATAGAAGTTTACAATATGTTGTGTTTCTTTCCTGTAGAGTTTATACCATTCAAAATACCATTTATACCTCATTGTTGTGGCCAAGAATAAGCACTTGTCTTTTAAAACTAGAGAACTCTTCCCTTTGTTCCATTTTATGTTTCAAGGGTTGTCATTATTTGAATGCAAATTTTCCTTTACAAATGCAGGTTGCGGCATACAAGAGTCTAAAATCCTTCTTTTTGTACTTTTGATGCTAGGTTATGGGTTATTTATAAAAATCGGGCATCTCTAAATTTAACACTTGAAGGGTTTATGTGAATTTGTCGAGGGGTCACCTATAGATTTGTGGGTTTATTTTACTTTTTTGAAAGCGATAAAATTGAAAAGTCTCCATGTGTTTTGGTGGATAGAAACAATAAATTAATTCTATGTTCCTCGTCTCGTATCTATGATCATGATATGTCTCTCTACTCATGTGCTTTGTTTTATTACATTCATACTTCCCCATTATTGATATCATTGTTATATTAAATTTCTTGGGTTATGGTAGCAGTATAAATGGTGATTGAAAGTGATTCATAATTTGTGAATTCCCTTGTTGACTGGAATGAATGTTCTAGAGGTTCTTCATTATTCTTAATATGTAATGTTGTGGTTCACCTTTGAAAGCTTGTAGCTTTTATTTTCTTCTTGTATTGACCATGTTCCTGATTTTCATAAGAATGTTCAAAATATATTTTGTTAATGATGACTTACTTCTTACACTTTGTTCTTGATCATTTATGAAAAATGATTGCATTCCCTTATCCACTTGAGAGATTCTATCTGGAAATTGCTTTTGGCTTTGAAGAAAATGTAACATTGTTCTCTAATGACACATAATTTGATAAACAAAACTTATAGTGTTATGTGCTCTTGAAGTATAGTTTAAAAAATATATTTAGCTTTCTTTGCAAGATGTTGATAGAATACAATTGATTGAATATATTGAAGGAAAGTTTGACAACTAATTGGATATTTGAAAGAAAGTGATTGATGATCACAGAGCTACAAAATTATATGTGGTACATGTTAGTGTATTGTCATTGATGTCAACTAGTTTTGACTATACTTATCATGATGGTTACAAACAACTGAAGAAGGAAATAATGATGAAGGAATGAGATATCTACATAAAGATGAGATGGATGAGAAAAATATGGATATGGTATTAATTGGGTAACTTATTGATGAGTCTATGACATTATGTTAGTGATTTGATTGTATTACATAATTTTGTTATGATTTGAAGATAAAAATGTACAAGTTTATGTGGTTGGTAAATGATGAATTCAGTATACACTGAGTTGAAACAGTGTACACCAAGCAAGTGTATTGTATATTGAGTACAGTGTTAACTGAGTTAGTGATCACTGATGCACTGTGGTATAGAATGAGTAAAAGAAATAAATGGAACTAATGACTGTCGACTAAAGAAGATGAGCTAGACAATTGTTGATGATTCTGAGGTAAAATATAATGTTTGCTATGATGATAAAATGTATGAAAAAATTCAAGGATGAGTGGATGAAAGAGAATGAAATGTGTTACTAACACAACTATGCAAGAAGGTTAATGTGAAAAAATCAACGGTGAAGATTAAGAGGCAAAATCTATGGCTGGAAATAAAATGATTTATGAAGTCTATAAAAGGAGACATGAGATTCAGGTTGAATTCTAGAATTTGTGTGAGAAGTTTGAATTCATGCAATCTGGTCAAACAGGTTGAAGACAAAACTGAGAAAATATGTAGACAACACCGTGCACAATAGAGAAAGGAATTATCGAGCAGATCACAATTGGAGGATATAAGAGATTGAATTGAGATTATTGGCCAGAGGTATTTTATTCTTAGCATAGATATGAAAATATGCAAAATAAGTTATATTTGAATCTGATCATTACTATAACAGTTTAACCATTTCTACCGATAGATCTCTTAACTGAGTGGACTTAATAGTCTTTATTTTTCAATATGACATTCAAAAGAATGTTAATTTTTTTGTTGTTGACCCCATAGTGAAAGTTTGGTCAAGGGAGAATTGTTAGTGATAAATCCTCTAACCAGGTCACACCTCACAGTGTGTTTTTTAACCTTTAATAGGGTTGGCTCTTAATCAAGCTCACTTCAGAAGAGTGAATTATTTTGGGCTACCAGTCCCATTTCTTTTCCCCCTAACAAGGTTTCCACATTAAAAATCAAAGTGTTATATGTGGATGTGTTGAATTGTTATTTTACTTTACACATTACTATAACTGGATTGATTGGTAAACACAATATGTAATTTATTGTTATTCAGTAGATGAACATAAATTCACCATTGATATATTACCGAGTTGATTAATTGATTTGAAAGTTTTTTTTATATACATTTGGGAGTATTTGGGACTATAGGATAACTGGACTTAACTGATTCACCCCCCCTCTTAGTTATCTAACAATTGGTATTAGAGCATAGAGTGCTTTAAAGAAAATTTTGAAGGACTTAAGCTAAAGATCACAAGACATATAAGAGAGAGGTGCCAAAACTGAATAATGACTAATTCTCAACATGGAAAAGAGGAATGAAATTGTATCTATCAGGGATTTTCCAAGTCTTCTACATACTACTTAGAAAATGAGTTTATTGATGAAGACACTGTTGTAAGTAAAATTCTCAGAACCTTGCTACCTACCTATGTTATTAGAGTCTTTGAAATTAATGAAATGAGAGCAGCTCCTGGTAATAGTGTTACACTTGATAGTCTAATTGGTAGACTGACTACATTTGATTTGAACAACTTTGACAATAGTATTGTTCCTACTACTGAATCTGCATTTATGTCATCTCTAAAAATTGGTAAATCAAGCAGCAAACACAAGATAAGAAATGAAAGTGATAGTGAAAGTGAAGAGGATGAACTTGATGAACTTGAAGCATTAATGGCTAGGAGAAATACAAAAAGGTAAACAAAGATATAGAGGTAAACTACCTTTAGTATGCTTTAGATGTAAGGAGATTGGTCATATTGTTGCTAGATGTCTTGAGAAGAAGGAATATGAGAAAATAAATGAACAATCTAATGAAAGGAAACATGAAAAAAGAGATTATTGAGATCACATAGGTAACCAATAGTATCACAAAAGAAGTAACCGAGACTAAAAAGATAAAAGCAAGAAGGTATGTTACCTTGTTGAAGATGAAGATGAAGACACCAACATCGAGATTGATGAAGACATTAAAGTGGTATTTATGGCTTTGAAAGAAGATTCCGAAGAAGAAGAAAGGTATGTACAAACAACACTTATTTCTAAAGTTATTAAGAATGATACTTGGATTATTGATAGTGGCTATATACATCATATGACTAGCGATGAAGAGAAAATTGAATACCTTGAACATTATAAAGGAGAATCTGTAAAAATTGGAAATGATACACCTTGTCTAGTCAAAAGAAAAGGGTCTATATTGTTGAACAATAAGATCATATGTGAGAATGCATATTGGGTGAAAGGAATTAATTATAATCTATTGAGTGTAGTATAGCTGAATAATACAGGTCACCAAGTTGCATTTGAAAATAGAAAGGTGAAGATCTTTGATGAAGCTAGAAAGTTGGTGAGTAATGGTGAACAATCATAAGAATAGACTTAGCCAGACTATGATAAAATGCCTCTTAAGGAAGAGGAGAATAAAAAATATCATGTAATACATGAGACTTACATAGAAACTACCACTATGGAAACTATGGAAAACATTAGAGTTGCATAACCCTCTGGGTTAAAAAATACAAACAAAACATAAATTACATTAATAATTCTGTACATTTAATTTGTCCATATAATTATTAAATTTAAAACATATACATCACTTTTAGGTGGTTCAAATTATATATGTATATATGTATATGCATATGCAAATACACACACACACACACACACACACACACACACACATATATATATCCATCTATATATATACATGTATGTATGTATATACATACGTGTATGTATGTATATAAATGTATGTATATATATAGATACATGTATGTATATATATATATACATGTATGTATGTATATATATGTATATATCTATATATATACATGTATGTATATATATATACATACATGTATCTATATATATACATACATGTATATATATACATACATGTATGTATATATACATGTATGTATATATATAATATACATACATGTATGTATATATACATGTATGTGTATATATATATATATATATATATATATATATATATATATATATATATATGTATGTATGTATGTATATATATATATATACATGTATGTATGTATGTATATATATATATACATGTATGTATGTATGTATGTATATATATATATATATACATGTATGTATGTATGTATATTATATATATACATGTATGTATATATATATATATATATACATTACATGTATATATATATATATATATATATATTATATACATTTATATATATATATATAT
>BSBK01014201.1:0-93864 GCA_027943335.1 Chamaecyparis obtusa
ATATATATATAGTATATAGTATATACATATATATGACATACATATATATAACATACATATATATGTATATATATATGTATACACACACACACACACACACACATATATATATATGTATATGTATATGTATAGGTATATGTATGCATATACATATACATATACATGTACATTACATGTACATTACATTACATGTACATGTACATTACATGTACATGTACATATACATATATACATACAATTATATATATATATATATATATATATATATATATAGATACAACCTATCCAAATATGTGAAAGACGTACTCAAGACTTTTGGTATGGTTGACTCCAAACCCACGTGGAACCCCCGTGGTCATATGATGTACATTGTCTAAGGATGATGAATCTGATGTAGTGGATGCTGCTTTGTATAGATATATGATTAGTAAGTTGCACTATGTTGTTCATAGTAGAGAAAATATTTATTAAACAATTGGAATAGTGAAGAGATTTCAATAAAATCCCAAGGAATCTCATATGGTTATACTAAAGTGGCTATTTAGGTATTTGAAAGGGGTAGTTGAGTATGGTTTGTGGTATGGTCATGATGGTGATTTCTCTTTAGTGTATTTACTGATGTAGGTTGGGCATGAAATGTTGATGAAAGGAAGAGCACAAGTGGTGGTGCATTTTTTCTAGGTAGAAGGCTTGTATGTGGACAAGTAAGAAGAATAATTGTATTTCAAAATCTACTATTTAAGAAAATTATGTAGAAGAACAACTATAAATTGTACACAAATTGCAAGGATGAAGCAAATTGAAGGTATCAAGTGAAAGGTGACTAAATTGATGACTATTTTTTGTGAAAATACAAGTGTAATAAATATTTCAAAGATTCCAGTAATGCATTTGAAGACTAAGATCTTTTTAATTAAGTATTACTTTTTGAGAGAGTAGGTGCATGAGAAGGAGGTGAAGTTGGAATATGTCACAAAAATGAGCATATAGAAGATATCTTCACAAAGCCACTACTCCTTACGGGAGCAATGAGAAAGAGATGAAGACCATTGTAGTAGATGAAGATATGGTAATCTTACACCTTTGGCATTGTTTTCAAATGTGGAGAAGAATAATAAGTAACAAAAAAGAATTGATAAAGGGAAAGAGAAAATATGATAGATAAAGAGGGATAAGAAAATAAACAAAGAACTAAAAATATATATCAGTTAAGAGAGAGTATTCATTTTCTTGGTATAGTTGGTGTTTTCATCAATGCAAAGGTGGGGGATTCTTGGCATAAATGATACAGAGATAAGTTGGGTCTATGATAGTATGTGTTTAATGTAGATCTAATGTTAGGTTGATCAGTTATGATGTTGTCATTGATGTCAACCTAGTGATTGTTGGTTGACAATGTGACTATTATGCTAATGTATGTTCAAATGGTTGGATCAAGAGCTATAATAAGAATTGGACTATGTGATCATAGAGGAAGACTAACCGATGTCTCTAGATGCTATATATATGATCGTACAAGTTTATATTGTGTATGTTAATACTTATGATCAATTGAAGGTTGAAAAATCAATGAGAAGAATAAGATGTAGACAAGGATAAATAATTTTATGATTGTGTCACCTACGTTTGGCTTCAGATGTTTCAATTTAGGATATGTATCTTGACTAATTTATGGGGTTTCTGTTGCAACCATATCATGATTGGTGACTGAAAGACAACATTTTAATGGACAAAAGATCACTCGGTGAAAAGTAAAAAGAAGTTCTTAGAAAATTTAGTCAAATCCTCAATCGGGTAATGTTGTATTAGGTTGTGATAAGTGGTTATGTGGTCTAGAAATTGTAGTCATGTGGAAGATGAATGTGGAATGATGAATTGGAATTTTTATGATCGTACGATTAAATTTATTGAAGTTGTGCAATAACATCAGAAAGCGTGATGTGGTTTGACTTTTATTTGTCAAATTGATTGTGCAATAGATTTGGAGGATGACATGGACTTAAAATATTAACTAATTATTGGTAACACATTTTAGGGTTCAAGGATTGATTGTCAATGAACTGTAATTATTTAATTAAGATTTTTTTCCATCTTAAGTTGTAAAATGTTTTATATATATATTTAATGAGTTATGATAAGTGTGAGTGTGTGGAAGATAAATATGGTGGATACAATTGTGCGATGGAAGAGTTTGAATATTTTACATGTGAAGTAGAGATTGAGTTTGAATTGGATCTATACTATCAGAGGAGGAATGCTATTTTCTCATATCATTGTACTTGTTGATTCCTAACATTTTGTACAAGAAAATATCTTAATCCAGTAGACCCCAATAGGTTTGATTTGAAAATCCTTTTACCAAGTGACTCTTTAATTAGGGTTTGAAATCCCTTAAGAGGGTTACTCATAATAGGGTAAATTTTCTTAACACCACTAGAGGTAAATCCCCTAATCGGTGACTCATAATAAAGTCTTACTCTTAACTAGGCATTCATAAGATCCTAACAGGGCTAACCTATTAATCAGACATACTTCAGAAGAGTGCAAAATTATTTGTGGGTGTCATCCCCACATGTGGTTTTTCTCAGTTGGGTTTCCATGAGAAAAATATTGGTTTTATTCTGTTGCATGGTTGTGGATGTATATCTTTATTTTTTATTTTATTTATGCAATGTGTGTTAATTGATGCAGTGTGTTGAAAGGTTTATGAAAATTTTGAATTGTTAGACTACTAATTCACCCCCCCCCCTCTAAGTAATCTTGGACCTGATAATAATAACAAAAATATCCCTCAAAGCTACAATCATCTACCAGAAAGGAGACAACCCCCTCCAAAAAATTTAATACAAAATATTTATAGAAAGGCTATGCATGAAATCCAAAGCCAATCAACTAAATATGAATTGATGATTCTCTTGTAAAACCCTCCATGTCTGTAAATATCATTAGGGTCATAAATACAAATAAATCCACCAAAAAAGGAACGTAGCTTCAAGATACTTGTAGTTCACCCCTCCATGAGTTAAATTAACTGATATGTAGCCTAATAAAGCGTTCAAACTAAAGTTAATTTGTGAAAGACCTCCTCCATGCACTGCTGAATTCTAGCAAAAATTCTAGTTACAATAGCTAACTCACAAATTCAAGTTTTTTATCATTCTTTCATTTAAAATAATATTTAATAAAATAATTTGTAAAATATCACTTTTGATGTAGGGGAATCCAAGGTTGACACAGGGGCATTCTTTGTCCTCAGTGAAATTGCATAGGGTGTTTGTATTTTGGCCGATGTTACTCAGTTGAAACATTGATTGACGACCTCGGTCATTGAAGGAAGATCAATTGTTGAAGGAACTCGGTAATCTCTAGCACTCGGTAAAAGTGTTACTCGACAATACTTGTGGTGCTCAGTCAACATTGGTGCTCGGTGATGCCTCGAATGCTCAGTTATTTCACTGTTGCTTGGTAGTTCTAGTTTACCAACTAGAGTTCTATGTGATTTGTTGGGCTGACTTGATACATTTATTGTTGGTAGATATTTTTATAGGCTGACATGTTGGATTAAATGTTTCAAGGCTATTTTGATGTCGACTTGTATTGAATTTAATATTTTGTTGGGGGGAGTTAATGGTTTCATCCAGCCGACTTGTGGCCAATGATTAGTATTTATAGGATGTTTGAGTAGATGTTTAGGAAGAGAGTAGTAGAAGTTTATGACTTGAAGGCTTAGTGAATTTGATCTGAGGTTTTGAAAGCTAGATTTGGAAAAGTTGTGGAAAAGATCTTGCATGATCTTGCAGATCAGATTGTTATCTGATAGTTTGTAATTGTAGAGCTAGTGGTTTGCACACTTGGAGACAAGCAGATTGCTTAGAGGCTTGTGAGCTCAAGTTTAGATCTACCTTAGGGTTTCCAACATCCTCTAATTATCTTCAAAGCTGAACTAGATGAGATTGTATTGGATCTATTTGGATCTTGAAGAATTGTTTCTGATTGTAATTGGCCCTAACCCAAAAGGCCTTACAGTCAGGCATGTTAATGAAAATTAGAGTTAAACAATTACTTTTTTGTTGTGTTGTTGAGTATTTTTCTGTGTTGTTATGTTGGCTACAAGGTATGGACTGTCCTTAATTGGATTCACCATCCTTGATTGCATCAGGTGGTATCAGAGCTAAGAGTTGATCTTGTGAAGTAAAGGTTGACCTAGCAAGGCTGATCTTGTGAAGTTGATCTTGTTGGTGAAGAGATCATATGATATTGATTGCAAATCTGTAGCACTAAACTTGTGGATCTTTCCCTAGTTGTTTGTCCAAGGTGGCAGGTTAAGAGTTGACTTGTACACAGCTTGTAGATAGCCACAAGGTGATTGGTGAGGGTTTTTTGAGGATGCCTCCAAGAAGACTGGACCCTAGAGTTATTTTTGATCTTTGTGATACTATGGAATCTTGGATCACAGAGAAGGTGAAATTAGATTTTAGATCTAAGATGGAATTGATGAAGAATGACATGGTCACTGAGATCATGAGTGCTATTATTGGTACACCTCAGAATGTTGGTACTAAGGATAGCTATGAAGAAGCTGCTGAAGAATTTCAACCTACTAGATCCAATGGTGATGATTGAAGGGATAGGTCTAGTGAAGAAAGAATTGCTCGGTTGCATAGATCTGGAGCTCAGTTTAGTAATAATTACCAAATGGAAGTTTCTACTTTCTCTGGTACTTTGAAGCCTGAGAACTTGATTGATTAGATTGGTGAACTTGAATATTTCTTTGAGCTGGAAGAAATTGAAGATCCTCTTTCGGTGAGATTAGCATAGACAAAGTGTAAAGGACATGCTACTTTTTGGTGGAAGGAACTACAAAGAGATAGAGAGGATGAAGGTGAAATGAAGATCAATTGGTGGAGGTTGATGGTGACTAAGTTGAAAGCTAAGTTCATACCTTCTAACTATGAGCTTTAATTGTTTAAGAAGTTGCAGAATCTAAAATAGAAGGAACTATTTGTGGAAGATTATATCGAGGAGTTCTACAAACTTACTATTCAGTCTGTACACCGAGAGCTTGGTAAGGAAAAGGTAGCTTGGTATGTGAATGGTTTGAGATTTAATATTTAGGATGAGCTTGGTATGCTGAAGATTGATTTTGTTGAAGATGCTTATCAGTATGCTCTGAAGGGAGAAGATAAGTTGAAAAGGAAACAACATAGTAATTCCTGAGAGAAGGAAAAGATTGATCACTCAGCAAAGGATAAACCAACAGATGTAGAAGATGAACAGAAACCTGTGGAACTGAAGAAGAAGATAGGTAGAGTTATCTTTATGGGTACTTTCTATAATTATGGAGAGGAAGGACACCATTCTTTTGAGTGTACACAGAACAAGCTTGGTGAATGGTGAACTGCTATGGTTAATAAGAATGAACCTAAATCTGAGAACTTGTTGCTTTGGTGAACATTTCTTGGTACAAAGGAGGAACCTTGTCAGAGGAGTAACTTGTTTAGGACTTGATGCAAGTCTGGAGATAAACTGTGTGATGTTATTATTGCTAGTGGTAGTACTGATAACCTTGTTGTTGAGGACATGGTTCAAAAACTTGGTCTGAATAGATTGAAGCATCCTTGTCCATATCAGATTGGTTGGTTACAAGATGTTTATGCTCTATAAGTAAGAGAACAATGCTTTATTGATGTTCAGATTAGCTAGTACAAGGAAGGATCTTGTGTTATATGACATTTTGAAGATGAATAGTTACGATATATTACTTAGTAGACCTTGGCAATATGATTGCAGAGCTATGTATGACTGTGTAAGAAATGTGTTTACTATTGAGAAGGATGACAGGAAGTTTTCCCTAATACCTTTTCTGGATGCAACTGATGCAGGAGCATCCTAGGTGTAAGAGCAATCTTGCATCACCCAAAAATATTTCTATTTTTTAAGGGCTATCTTGTGCAGAGTTTCTATTTGTGGAAACTTTCTATTTTTAGTAAGTTGGTCTTACAATCTCAGAATGTCTGATTTTACATGTGGAGGTTCATCTCAATCATATCAGCCTGCCAACAAAGTTTCATGGCTAGATCAGGTCTAGTTTTGAAGATATTGAAGATTTTCGGTATTGGCAGTAGGGTACAGAAACTTCGAACTCAATTTTGAAGGCTTTAGAGGCCCCGAATGAGGTTGAAAATTTGGGTGACAGGCACTTTACGTAGGTCAAGCCTGTACAACACTTCATGGCATTTCTGAAATGGGGTTATAATAGTCAATCGGGTCAACTGGTGATGACTTATGGTCTCTGGAAGTCAGGCCACCTGCAATGGCAGAAAATAATTTTTCTTCAAAATTTTTGTTCGGATTTCAAAAGTTATTTTGAGCCGACTTTGATGTAATAAATTGTAAAATAAAATAATTCTAAGTTTGGTCAGTCCTAAGGGCTAAATTTCTAGAACCTTCTTGGGCGGTGGAAATTGCCTATATAAAGAAGGCCTGTAGTATTGTCTAGGGCAGTTCTGGGTAGTAGATTTGGGTATTGATTCGAGGCTTTGTCCTACAGAATATTGTAAAGGAATGCCCATGTGGCTTTGCATATTGTAATTCTGAAAGTTTGTAATTCGACATTTGTGGAGATAATAAGAAGCCAATTTTCTATTCTTGCATATTATTGTTGTTGTTTCTCTATTTTTGTTATGTGTTTGTGGTATTAAGGGGAGCACCTTTCATCAAGTGGTATCAGAGAAAGAGTTCTTGAGTGTGTAAATAGATCACCTACTATGAGGCAGTTTGCACTAGGACCATAGTTAGGGTTTCAGTGCACATCATGAAAATGCCTCCATGAAGAGAACATGGTGGAAGAGCTGGTACTGTGACACTTGAGGTTAGAGAGCTATAGAGACAAGTGCAAGCATTGCAAGAAGAGATTCACAGAAGAATGAATCTTAATGTCAGAGATGAAAGAAAGGATGAAGCCGAAGAAGAATATCAAGAAGGAGAAGATGAAGTTGTGAATCAGGAGGAAGAAAGATGTTTTCGAGCAATTTCTAAGATTGGAAAAAGACCTAAGATTGAGGTTCCTACATTTTCTAGAAATCTTAACCCAGAGGAATTGATCAACTGGATCAATGAATGTGAGGAATATTTTAAGGATGAAGATGTTGAGGATCCTGATAGGGTCAAATTTGCGAAGGCCAGATTGAAAGGTGATGCGAAGATCTGGTGGCAAGAGATTCAATTGGAGTGAAATAGAAGAGGGAAAGATAAAATCACAAGATGGGATCGGATGGTGGATAAATTGAAGTGACAGTTCATTTCTATTGATTATGAGCTTGACCTACTAAAGAAAATGCAAAGTTTGAAGCAAGCAGGAAGATCTGTTCAGGAGTATACAGAGGAGTTTTATCAACTCCTCATCAGAACAGGCCATGCGGAAGCTGATAAGGAGAAATTTGTCTGATACCTTAATGGGTTAAGGCCAAGTATTGAGGAGGAGTTGAATCTAGTTCAAATGAACAGTATTGAGGAGGCACACCAGTTTGCCCTAAAAGTAGAGGAAAAGCTGAACAAGAAGTTTGAGAGCAGACAAAATGGAAGAGGTCATGGTGGAAGATCTAGTGGATGGTCATATGGTGGCCGAAATGAAGACCGGAAAAAGAAGGATGAGGCCAGTAGTAGTCAAAATCAAAGAGGAAATAATTCCAATCATTTCCACGATCAGAGTAATAGAAATGAGAGAGGAAGAGGAAGAGGACAAGGATCTGGAAGAGGAGGCTTCCATGGAACATGTTTTCACTGTGGAGAAGAAGGTCATAGGGCATTTGAATGTCCTCAGCGCCAAGGTAGAACATATAGGAGAAATGAAGGCCAGGCCAGAGTTGCACATGTAGATGAAGATGCCAGATCATCAAATTCTAAAGATGCTGAAAGAGGAGAAATGCTAATTAATAGAAGAGTCCTGTTGAGCGGTGAGAATGAACCTGAACAAAGGAGAAGCCTGTTTCACACTAGATGCAAGTGTGAGGGTAAATGCTGTGATGTGATTATCGATAGTGGAAGCACTGATAATTTGGTGTCAGAAGAGATGGTGACAAAGTTGAAGCTCAAGAGACATAAACACCCACATCCATATCAGATTACCTAGGTGTAGGATGACCACAAGGTCATGGTCAGTGAATAGTGCCTGGTAAAGTTCAAGATCGGCGGGTACCAAGATGAGGTATTATGTGATATCATCTCTATGGATGCATGTCATATGTTGTTGGGTAGACCGTGGTAGTTTGATAGATGTGCTGTACATGATGGTCGTGTGAATACCTATTCCCTAACAAAGGATGGAGTGCGACATAAGCTAAAGCCATTGAAGGAGACCGAAGAAAAAGTATGTGGTAATGCAAGAATAACTTTTTTTGATGGAAGAAAATTTCTAGATGGTATGAGGTATGAGCATGTGTGTTTTGCTTTAATTCCAAAAGCTGGTAAAGAGGAAGTAGAGGACATACCTGTAGAGGTTGTAGATTTGTTGAATGAGTTTCAGGATATTGTATCTGATAATATACCTGATGGATTACCACCGGTAAGGAAGATCAATCATCAGATGGATTTGATTCCAGGAGCCAGTTTGCCAAACAAGGCAGAACAGAGAATGACACCAGCAAAAAGTGAAGAGTTGAATAGACAAGTACATGAGTTGTTATAGAAGGGATTGATTCGGGAGAGCCTAAGTCCATGTGCTATACTAGTAGTATTAGCACCAAAGAAGAATGGAGAATGGAGGATGTGTACAAATTTCAGAGCAATAAACAAGATCACAATCAAGTATAGGTTTCCATTGCCATGAATGGATGATATTATGGACTATTTGAGTGGAGCTGTGTATTTCTCAAAGATAGATCTGAAGAGTGGATATCACCAGATTTAGATTAGAGAAGGAGATGAATGGAAGACTACCTTCAAAATAAAGGAAGGACTATATGAGTGGTTAGTCATGCCTTTTGGGCTAACTAATGCACTGAGCACTTTCATGCGGCTCATGCACGATGTTTTGAAAGAATTTTTGGGTAAGTTTGTCATTGTTTACCTAGATGATATTTTGATTTTTAGCAAGACATTGGAAGAATATATGATGCATATTCGTATGGTGTTTGAGAAGTTGAGAGATGAGAAATTGTTGATTGATTTGAAGAAGTGCAGTTTTGTGAAGAAAGAGTTAGTGTATTTGGGATTTGTAGTTTCAGTAGAAGGTCTAAAAATGGACCCAGAGAAGGTACAGGCTATCCTTGAATGGCCTACTCCAAGGAGTGCTACTGAGGTAAGATCTTTTCATGGTTTGGATAGTTTCTACAGAAAGTTTATCAGAAATTTTAGTAGTATTTATGGACCCTTGACTGAAACAATGAGAGGGGATAGAAAAGAGTTTAAGTGGACTAATGGGGCAAAAAAGAGTTTTCAATTGTTGAAACAAAAAGTTACAGAACAACCTATTTTAGCACTTCCAGATTTTAATAAGGTGTTTCAAGTAGACTGTGATGCTAGTGGTACTACAATAGGAGCTATTATGAGCCAAGAAGGTAAACCTGTTGCTTATTTCAGTGAGAAGTTAAATGATGCCAAGAGAAAATATTCTATTTATTATCAGGAATTTTATGCTGTAGTTTAGGCATTAAAGAAGTGGAGACATTATCTACTTCCTAAGGAGTTTGTTTTGTATACTGATCATCAAGCTTTGCAATATTTGAATAGTCAAGGAAAGTTGAATCAGAGGCATTTGAAATGGGTTGAGTTTTTGCAGAGTTATACATTTATTTTGAAACATAGGAGTGGAAAGTCTAATAGGGTTGCAGATGCTCTTAGTAGAAGGCAACTATTGCTGACAAAGATGAAGATTGAGGTGGTTGGGTTCAAGGAACTCAAAAGTTTGTATCCAGAGGATCCTGATTTTGGTGAAGCTTGGAAAGCTTGTAAAGAACCTATTACTCTAGATAGGATGAAGTGGTTGGATTTTATCATCCAGGATGATATGCTATTCAGAGAGAGTCAGTTGTGCATTCCAAGAAGTTCTATGAGGGAGAATCTCATCAAAGAGAAGCATAGTGGAGGATTGGCTGGACATTTTGGTCGTGATAAAACCCTTGCTTTGGTTAGTGAAAATTATTATTGGCCACAGTTGTAGCAAGATGTCAAGAAGTTTGTATAGAGTTGTAGAGTATGTCAGATGGTGAAAGGAGTGAAGTAGAATACAGGGTTGTATGAGCCATTACCTGTACTAGAGAAGCCTTGGGAGGATATCAGTATGGACTTTGTTCTTGGTTTACTAAGGACACAGTGGGGACATGATTCAATTTTTGTAGTAGTTGACAGATTTTTGAAGATGACACATTTCATTCCCTACAAGAAGACTAATGATGTTGTTCATGTAGCAGAATTGTTTTTCAGAGAAGTAGTGAGACTACATGGTTTGCCAAAGACCATAGTTTTAGATAGAGACACTAAGTTTGTTAGATATTTCAAGCATACATTATGGAAGAAGTTGCAGATAGATTTGAAGTTTAGTTCATCACAACATCCACAGACCAATGAATAGACAGAGGTGGTGAATAGAAGTTTTGGAAATTTGCTGAGATGTTTGGTTGGAGATAAGCCAACAGGATGGGATTTGATTTTACCACAAGGAGAATTTGCATACAATAATTATGTTAATAGGAGCACTGGTAAATCACCATTCCAGATTGTATATGGAAGTGGTCCAAGAAATGCATCTGAATTGAGAAAGATAGATAAAGGAGAAATAAGTAGTGCTGAAGCTGAGGATTTTGCAGAACACTTGAAGAACATCCATGAGGAGGTGAGGAAGCATATTACCAAGATGAATGCACAGTATAAGGCTAAGGTAGATGAGAAAAGGAGGCATAAGGAATTTCAGGTTAGAGATGAAGTCATGGTTCATTTGCGAAAGAAGCAATTTCCGGTTGGTACATATAACAAGTTGAAAATGAAGAAGTTTGGACCATGTATGATACTGAAGAAGCATGATTTAGGAAATGCATATGAGGTAGAATTGCCTACTGAGCTAAATATTTCACCAGTGTTTAACAGATTTGACAGAGTATCATGAAGGAGGTGTTGAAGATGAGGTTGCAGTAGCACAGTGGAGTATTCTAGAAACCAGTTCAGATATCAAGGAGATTGAAGACATAGTGGATAGTCATGTTGGCAGAAGCACAAGGAACAGGACATATGAAGAGTATTTGGTCAAATGGAAAGGATGACTTGTAGAAGATTCATCATGGCTAACAAAGGAGCAGGTTAACCATCTTGGTTTTTCTCTCCACACCTGAGTCGTGACAGGGTCACTTCTCAAATTACCCCAGGTGTCTGATGTAGGAGCATCCTGGGTGTAAGAGCAATCTTGCATCACCCAAAAATATTTCTATTTTTTAAGGGCTATCTTGTGCAGAGTTGCTATTTGTGGAAACTTTCTATTTTTAGTAAGTTGGTCTTACGATCTTAGAATGTCTAATTTTACATGTGGAGGTTCATCTCAGTCATATCAACTTGCCAACAAAGTTTCATGGCTAGATTAGGTCTAGTTTTGAAGATATTGAAGATTTTTGGTATTGGCAGCAGGGTACAGAAACTTTGAACTCAGTTTTGAAGGCTTTAGAGGCCTCGGATGAGGTTGAAAATTTGGGTGACAGGTGCTTTGCACAAGTCAAGCCTATAGAGTGCTTCATGGCATTTTTGAAATGGGGTTATAGTAGTCAATCGGGTCAACTGGTGATGACTTATGGTCTCCGAAAGTCAGGCCACCTGAAATGGCAAAAAATAATTTTTCTTCAAAATTTTTGTTCGGGTTTCAAAAGTTATTTTGAGCCAACTTTGATGTAATAAATTGTAAAATAAAATAATTCTAAGTTTGGTCGGTCCTAAGAGCTAAATTTCTAGAACCTTCTCGGGTGGTGGAAATTGCCTATATAAAGAAGGCCCGTAGTATTGTCTAGGGAAGTTCTGGGTAGTAGATCTGGGTATTGATTCGAGGCTTTGTCCTACAAAATATTGTAAGGGAATGCACATGTGGCTTTGCATATTGTAATTCTAAAAGTTTGTAATTCGACATTTGTGGAGATAATAAGAAGCCAATTTTCTATTCTTGCATATTATTGTTGTTGTTTCTCTATTTCTGTTATGTGTTTGTGGTATTAAGGGGAGCACCCTTCATCAGCAACGCTTGGTAGGAGAAGCCTGAGTATTGGGATCTGAGTTGACATTATGGATCTAGATAAAATGAATGTTGAGTATGGAGAACTGACCTATGTATTGTCAAGAAAGGACTTGAAAAGACAAAGAAAGCTGAAGTGGAAGAGTATAAAAGCTAAAAAGGTGGAGGAATTGTACGTGAAGAACCAGTTTGGGGTTTATGTGCTAAATCCTGGAAGATGTTCTTCTTACATATGAACATCTTTTGGAACTTGGGGTTTCTGATCTAGGGGTATCCAAGGTTGAGGTAGGGAAATTCTTTGTCCTCGGTGAAACTACATAGGGTGTTTGTATTTTGGCTGGTGTTACTCAGCTGCAGCCTTAACTGATAGCCTCGATCATTGAAAGAAGCTCAGTCACTGAAGGAACTTAGTAATCTCTGGTGCTCAATGAAAGTGTTACTTGGTGATGCCTCTGAAGCTCACTCAACACTAGTGCTCAGCGATGCCTGGCATGCTCGATTATTTCACTATTGCTTGATAGTTCTGGTTTACCAACTGGAGTTTTGTGTGATTTGTTGGGTTGACTTGATGCATTTATTATTGGTAGCTATTGTTATAGGCTGACATATTGGATTAAATGTTTGTAAGGCTATTTTGATACTGACTTCTATTTAATTTAATATTTTATTGGGAGAGTTAATGGTTTCATCCAGCTAACTTGTGGCTGATGATTAGTGTTTATAAGATGTTTGGGTAGATGTTTAGGAAGAGAGTAGTATAATTTAATGACTTGAAGGCTTAGTGAATCAGACCTGAGGTTCTAAAAGCTATAGTTGGTGAAGTTGTGGAAAATATCTTGTAGATTAGATTGTTATCTGATAGTTTGTAATTGCAGAGCTCCTGGTTTACACACTTGGAGACAAGGAGATTTCTTGGAGGCTTTCGAGCTCAAGTTTAGATCTGCCTTAGGGCTTCCATCAACCTTTGATTGTCTTCAGAGATAAACTAGCTGATATTGTATTGGATCTTGCAGAATTGTTTCTGATTGTAATCGGCCCTAATCCAGAAGGCCTTACAACTAGGCATGTTAATGAAAATTAGGTTTAAACAATTACTTTGTTGTTGTGTTGTTGAGTATTCTGTTGTGTTGTTCTATTGGGTGTAAGGTTTAGACTGTCCTTAATTGGATCCACCAACCTTAACTAAATTAGGTGGCATTAGAGCTAAGAGTTGATCTTGTGAAGCAAATGTTGACCTACCAAGCCTGATCTTGTGAAGTTGATCTTGTTGGTGAAGAGATTGTATGATCTTGATTGCAGATCTGCAGCACTGAACTTGTGGATCTTGCCCTAGTTGTTTGTTCAAGGTGGTAGGTTGAGATCTAACTTGTACACAACTTGGAGATTGCCACAAGGTGGTCAGTGAGGGTTTGTTGAGGATGCCTCCTAGAAGATTGGACCCTAGAGTTATTTTTGTTCTTTGTGATACCGTGGAATCCCAAATCATAGGGAAGGTGAAATCAGATTTCAAATCTGAGATGGAATTGATGAAGAATGACATGGTCATCGAGATCATGAAAGTTGTTATCGGTACACCTTGAAATGTTGGTACTGAGGATGGCTATGAAGAAGCTATTGAATAATTTGAACCTGTTGGATCTAGTGAAGATAGAACTACTTGGTTGCATAGATTTGGAGCTCAATTTAGTAATGGTTACCGAATGGAAGTTTCTACTTTCTCTAGTACTTTGAAGCTTGAGAACTTGATTGATTGGATTGATGAACTTGAATATTTCTTTGAGCTAGAATAAATTGAAGATCCTCTTCAGGTGAGATTAGCATAGACAAAGTTGAAATGACACATTGCTCTATGGTGGAAGGAACTACAAAGAAATAGAGAGGATGAAGGTGAAATGAAGATCAATTGGTGGAGGTTGATGGTGACTAAGTTGAAAGCTAAGTTCATACCTTCTAACTATGAGCTTGAATTGTTTAAGAAGTTGCAGAATCTAAAATAGAAGGAACTGTCTATGGAAGATTATACCGAGGATTTCTATAAACTTACTATTTGGTCTAGACACCAGGAGCTTAGTAAGAAAAAGGTAGCTCGTTATGTGAATGGTTTGAGATTCAATATTCAAGATGAGCTTGGTATGCTGAAGATTGATTCTATTGAAGATGCTTATCAGTATGCTCTGAAGGTAGAAGATAAGTTGAAGAGGAAACAACATAGTAATTCCTAAGGGAAGGAAAAGATTGATCACTAGGTGAAGGATAAACTGAGTGATGTAGAAGATGAATAGAAACCTATGGAACCGAAGAAGAAGGTAGGTAGAGTTATCTTTAAGGGTACTTGCTATAACTATGGAGAGGAAGAACACCATTCTTTTGAGTGTACACACAAGAAGCTTGGTGATTGATGAACTATTGTGGTGAATGAGAATGATCCTGAATCTAATAAATTGCTTCTTCGACAAACATTGCTCGGTACAAAGGAGGAACCTTGTCTGACAAGTAACTTGTTTAGGACCCGATGCAAGTCTGGAGGTAAAATCTATGATGTTATTGTTGATAGTGGTAGTACTGATAACCTTGTTGCTGAGGACATGGTTTAGAAACTTGGGTTGAATAGAATGAAGCATCCTTGTCCTTATAGGATTGTCTAGTTACAAGATGTTCATGCTCTATAAGTAAGAGAACAATGCTTTATTGATGTTCATATTGTCTAGTATAAGGATCATGTGTTATGTGACATTGTGAAGATGAATAGTTGTGATATATTGCTCGGTAGACCTTGGCCATATGATTGCAGAGATATGTATAACTATGTAAGAAATGTGTTTACTATTGAGAAGGATGACAGGAAGTTTTCCCTGATGCCTTTGCTGGATGCAATGCTAGGTAGGAGAAGCTTGAGTATTGGTACTTGAGTTGAAATTATGGATTTAGAGAAAATGAATGATCAATACGGAGAACCGACCTATCTATTGTCAAGAAAGGACTTGAAAAGATATAGAAAGATAAAGTGGAAGAGTATGCAAGCTGAAAAGGTGGAGGACTTTTATGTGAAGAACCAGTTTGGGGTTTATGTGTTAGATCCTGGAAGATGTTCTTCTCACATATGAACATCTTTTGGAACCTAGTGTGTCTAATATAGGGTCATCCAAGGTTGAGATAGGGGCATTCTTTGTGTTCAGTCGATACTGGTGCTCGGCGATGCTTGGCATGCTTGGTTATTTCATTATTTCTTGGTAATTCTAGTTTACCAACTGGAGTTTTGTGTGATTTGGGGCTAACTTGATGTATTTATTGTTGGTAGCTATTTTTATAGCCCGACATGTTGGATTAAATATTTGTAAGGCTATTTTGATGCCGACTTGTATTAAATTTAATATTTTATTGGGGGGAGTTAATGGTTTCATCTAGCTGACTTGTGAGTGATGATTAGTATTTATAGGATGTTTAGGAAGAGAGTAGTAGAAGTTCATGACTTGAAGGCTTAGTGAATCAGATCTAAGGTTTTGAAAGCTAGAGTTGGTGAAGTTGTGGAAAAGATCTTGCATGATCTTGCAGATCAAATTTTTATCTGATAGTTTGTAATTGTAGAGCTATTGGTTTTCACACTTGGAGACAAGGAGATTGCTTGGAGGCTTTCAAGCTCAAGTTTAGATCTACCTTAGGGTTTCCATCAACCTCTGATTATCTTCAGAGTTGAACTAGCTGACATTGTATTGGATCTATTTGGATCTTGTAGAATTATTTCTAATTGTAATTGGTGCTAACCTGGAAGGCCTTATAGCTGGGCATGTTAATGAAAATTAGAGTTAAACAATTACTTTTTTGTTTTGTTGTTGAGTATTCTACTATGTTGTTCTATTGGTTGCAAGGTTTGGACTGTCCTTATTTGGATCCGCCATTCCTTGACTACATCAACTTTATTAATTATTTTACATAATAAATCATGTAAGAATAATAAGTTACTTTTATTCATTTTATAAATGAATAAATTATAAGATTCTTCTCACCCTGTTAGGAGTTACAAGGTTAAGGGATTTCTCTTGTCAACTTGCTAAAATCAACAAGAAAATAATGATTTGATAATTGCACACAAAGCATGATAGATCCAATGTAACCCTTGATCAATGGTCTTCTTTGAAACACTCTTTCACTTCTTTACTAACAACTTTGATCACCATAAACAATAACAATAATAAGAGAAGCATCATGCATTGATCTTTCTCCTCTAACACTATATTTATAATACATCATAAATTATATATAAATATATTCTCCCTAATTATCTCAACTAAGACCCAAATAAAACATTATAATTAATTCCTTGTCATTCATGAAACCCTAAAATATAATATCAGCTAATAATTACAATCAAAACTTCAAGTTGGCCTCCAGATTTATAGCACCACTCAATTTGACAAAAAAATGTCAAACCATATCACTCTCTCCAATGTACTTTCACAACTTCAAGAAATTTAATCATTGTGATCATGTAAATGTCAACTCATCATTCCACATCATTCTGATACTTTAGAAAGATCCATCAAATACATGAAATATTATCAGAACATTGTGCAACATCATTGGTTAAGGATTAGACTGACTATTCTAAGAACATGGTGTGCATATAACTGAGTTATCCCCTTTCCACTGAAACTATTTTCATCGATCACCAAACATGATGTAGTCACAACAATAACCTCATGATATAGTCAAGAAAACAAATATTAAATTAAAACACTTGATTCCAAACCATCTTGACACAATAATCAAATCATCACTCCTTGGCTTCAACTTGTTCTTCCTAGATCTTCTTGACATACTTGAAACAAACATAGATCACCACACACATAAGATAAACTTATGCGATCATGGATACAACATCTTTAGACATCACTTCATATTCCTTCATGATCGAACACTCCAACTCATACCATAGCTCTAGATCCAACCTCTTTAACATACCTTAACATAAAAAATACTCTATCAACCAACAACCACTAAGTTGACATCAATAAAAAACTCGTGACTAATCATCACATCACCATACTTACATCAGACTCATATCTTCACATTCTCATTTGATCTTTCCATTAGTTACATCATTTATGCCAATAATCTCCCCTTTGGAATTGATTGAAACACCAAATAGAAATACCAACAATATCGATCAAATAACTCTTATATATTCCTAATCTCTTTAACTACTTCTTGTCTCTTTATTGATACTTCTCCCTGTAGACACGGAAAATTGGCAAAGGCTTAAATCAATAAAAAGGTGCATCAAATCATCAAATAGCAGGAAAAATCAATAAATGGAACAAAGGTAATTCAAATCAAAGAAAAATTCAATTAAATGATTAAATGATTAAATAAAGCTTGAAAAGGGGAAAAACACTAAGAAATTGATTAAATTCAATTAATGACATAGTTGTTGAAAGCAAAAATCAAAATTAACATCTTACCCTTCATGGCTAAATTTAATTACTTTAATTAATTAATAAATATGAATTTCCCTCAACAAAGCAAAAAAGGAGACAAAATGGACACAAATCACTCACTTTTGTTGAAATGGTCCAGCCTTTTGAAACCATTTAAATATTTGTCCCCCAATTTAGGGACAAAGAAAAGCCAATTGACCTTACCCAAGCATAACCATGGTTATCTCACTCTACCCCCTACCCTTGGGAATATCTTATAAATAGAGGGCATTTTGAGGCATTAATCATCCACTCCATATCTTTGAATTGCAGCAAAGCTCTTGCAATTTGCATCCACATCACTCACTTAGCAATTTTCATTGATAATTAGCTTCAATTGTTGATCATTTTGTAGATTTATTATCAAATAGAGCTAGAATTTGATAATTAGATCTAGTTTGCATATCATTCTTAGTTCAATTCTCATAATTAGAGTGTCACTAGTGAGTATTTGCAGCTGAGAGCCTCATTTACCACTTCAATTTAGAAAACCATGAGATATTTAGATTAATTTGTGCATTATTTAGATTAGTTTGCTTTGAATAGTGTAAATTATCTTTAAATCTTGTTATTTCATCAAGGTGTAAATCACTCACACACAAATGGCACCCACCGTGGGGCCCTAGGCCTCAAATTCATCATAATTTCTATGTTATTTGCAAAATTTAGTCTAGAATTGCATGAATTTGCTCACTGTTTGCAGGTTGCAGAAAAGAAATCACGCCTGCCGATAAAGAAGTCATGCCTAAAGAAAAGAGATGTCACGTGCGGAAATTAAAATATCACCTGAAGTCTGAATGATTATGCTTTTCAGCCTGCAGAATCACGCTTCTGGCAAAAGAAATTACGCCTGCAGAAATCAAACTCTCGCGTCACGGACAAGCAGTTGATGCCTTTGGTCATTTAAATGTCATGTGAAAGGAATTAAAAGCCGCGGCAGAGGAATGATTTTACGTCTGGTGTAAAGGGAGTATTCTTCCTTGTTCATTTAATTTCTCGCTTTGATGATTTTAAATGTCGCCTTTGATTAATAAAATGTCACTTTTCTACTATTAATTTATCGCTTATAATAAAGAGTTCACGCGTTGTTATAATTTGATATTGCACTTGATTATTTTAATCTCACTTGAGCCCCTTATGGTGACGCTCATGGTTAAAGTAATTACGTTTTTGTTAAATTAGATCTCGCGTTCAGCATAGACAATGTCACCTGATTGAGCATTTATATTTTATCAGAGTAATTACTGTTGTCACGTCTAGTAAAGATTTCACGCTTAGCTAAAATTTGATATCACACTTAGTTATTTTAATCTCGCTTGAGCCCCTTTTGGTGACGCTCATGGTTAAAGTAGTCACGTCTTTATTAAATTTTATCTCGCCTGTAGTCTGGATAATGTCGCATGACTGTATGTTTTCTATTTTATCAAAATTGTTAAAATGATGACTATATTCTAACTTCACGGTCATTTTTTTGTCTTAGAGCATGGTCTATCATAAGAAAGTGCAAAAACTAGAGAGAAGGCATAACTTAGAGGAGAAATTGATCTCTAAGAGGATAAGGAAAGAAAACCGGGTACACTCTACTTTTGTTCTCAACAATGATTTAGAGAAGGAAGTAGAATTATATGCTAAATACATGGCTGTTGTAGATGCTTACAAACAAAAATACGTATCATTAAATTGGGAGTTTAGTCCTTAATTTTGTAAGAATTTTGCAAGTATTTTGGTAAAAAGAATCAAAAGCATAATCAATTATATCATTTTAAGCTTTGATTTTGGTTTCCCCTCACTTTGTTTGTATTGTGCTAACTAACTTGTTGGTGGAGGGAACGTTTTGCTAAGGTAAGGGAAGGATTTGGAGAGAAAATGAGAAATCTACTACTTAAAAATGCGCCTAGCCTTTGCTAGCATCATTTGAGGTATTTCTCTCATCAAGCTTGCAAATTTCCCTTAAATTGTGGCATTTTCAAAGTTCAAAACATAGTTTAATCATAAAAGGAAAAAAATAAACACTTCAATTCTAAGAACCCCTTTGTCACGGGGTTGAAAAAGAACCAAATTGATTGTGAGTGTTTGGGATAAGGGAAAAGCAATAGGGATATGCTCTTCACTCTTTGAGTGAATCAAATTCCCAAACTTGCTCTACCAAATCCACTTTTCATGCTTTCAAATGAACAAGTTTAAAACTTAGTGGGCTCACCTCCTGAGATTGCCTTAAAAGGGCCGGTGAGAGGGACAACCCAAAGTGGGATACACTTGCTTTTGCCATGAGAATCTGACCCACTATAAAATGAAACGCGTGTATCCTTAATGGGGTGCACGACAAAAAGGATTTTAGCTCTTTCGAACTTCCTCTAGTAGTCGTAACAGATTGCGCAAAATCATGCTTTGATGCATGTGGGAAGCCCCTTAACATACTTGGGGGATGAAAATCTAAGATCTATTTTGAACAGAAAAATTACTACATAATGGTAAAATAGAAAAACTACCTATTAGAGCCATGTTTACAAACCAATTATGTGCTAGGTAGATTGCGTGGAAGCTATTCTTGTGTTTCAACCTATGAAAACGTTCAAAAATATGCACATTAGAGCATTCTAGGGATATGGTACCCAATTGATGTGTGTGTTGAGATTGTTTTTCTATTTTCAAACAAGATATTCCAAAGTTATTGATTAAAACATCATTAAAATTTTAAACCATTTAAAATTGATCAAAAACTTTTACCTTATTCCAAAAACCAGCTTATCAAGAGAAGAAAGTCAACATACCCTTAAAGTTTGTTCATGCCTGTTATTACAAGATCACTCTCTATAAGGAAAGCATTACAAATAGATGGGACCTACAATGGAGAAGAGCTCCCATTTTCAAAGAATACTTTCATTACTTCACGAGTGATTGAAAAACCCACTAAGGCAAAGGACATTAACAAGATGTTTAGTGGTACCCTAGGAAATACCGATCCCAACAACCAAGGGAACAACATGAATGGGGTTATGGATCCTAACAACAATCAAGGGAACAACATGAATGGGGGTATGGATCCTAACAACAATCAAGGAAATTCTAATAATGGAGGAAGAGATCCTAATTCCCAAGAGGCAAATTCACAAGGCAACAACTTATTTCCTCCTCATAATACAAACTTACCCCCAACTGCGGAAGAAGCCACGGTTGAAAGAGCATTAGAGGCAAGACAATGCCCTTATTTCATAGAACTAATGAAAAAGACCATGCTTATGGATAAAGAAAAACACTTCATGGACTTGATACAAATGGGGGTAAAGCTACCTAAAGATTTTGACATAGAACAATTAAAGCCCAAGGAAATAGAAGACCCTATGGAAGAAATAAGGGAACAATTCAAGGCATTACAAATGGAAATTGACAGTTTGAAACAAAACGGGGCTCCAAAGCCTTTCTCTATTGAAACATTATGTCCTTTTCCATTTGATAAGAGTTTGGTCATGGTGCCTTTTCCCATTAATGTAACATTTCCTAAATATGAGAGGTATGAAGGAACATCTGACCCACATGATCATCTTCGGGGGTTTTGTGCATTGAGTTTTGAATTCATGCATGAATCAACCTATTTAAAGAGACTATTCCCAAGAAGCTTGGGAGGAATAGCCATGGATTGGTTTTCAAAACTACCATCTGACATAAAATCCTTTGAAGAATTAGCTTCTAAATTCATGACTCATTACTCTTATAACATCAAACATGAGGTCACAATGATAACATTATGTAACATGAAGCAACAAGATGGAGAAGCCTTCCTCACATTCTTGCAAAGATGGAGGACTGCATTTGCTAGATATCCAAGAAGTGTACCGGAAAAAATAAAAATGGATATCTTTATTAACGGTTTAAGAAGCAAATTGAATTATAGACTAAGGATGCAATGTCCTAAAACCTTCCAAGATTTGATTGATAATGGAATTACAATGGAAGAAGTGTTGATTAAGAGTGGAGAGTTGAAATTGTACAAGGAAAATAAGAATAACTCTAACTCCAACAACAACAATACCAACAATAACAACAATCAAAATAAAAGTTGGTACAACAACAATAGCCATTATGCTGCAAAGAATAACAACAAAGGCATTGTTAATGATGGTGTAGTGGAATCCAGCAACTTGAAGGTGATTCCATTTGCTCTTACAAAGACACCAAATCAAGTGAATAATACTAATCAAGCATATAATGCACCTTCCAACAACAACAACAATGCCAACAAGAATAATCAAGGAAACAAGGATCAAAACAACAAGTATGATAAGTATTTGAAGCCCACTCCTGCAAGACACTTTACACCCTTGGGAGAATCACTTGAAACTGCATTAAAGGCTCTCATGGCTAACAATGTTATTACATTACCCGCTATTAAGCCTTATGAACCAGAACACAAGCCGGGCTGGTGGGATGCTAAGCATCATTGTGAATATCATAGGATTCGAGGGCACACTACAAATGAATGTCTACAATTAAAGAATGTGGTGCAAGACTTGATAGATAATAACATAATCACTGTTGATGGACCCCAAAATAATGAAGATCATACGGCCTTCAAACAACCTTTTTACAAACATGATAAAGGTGAGTCATCAAATGGCAAGAAACAAAGTGCCAATAATCTCAACTTTGTGCCATCATATGATCATATTGTTAATGCTATCATCATTAATGAACAGCCTCAAAAGGAAGCAACAAATGTCATTACAAGAGGGTAGAATTCTAGAATGACTTTACAAGGGATAGTCCCTTAAAACACCAATATCCCACAATCCAACATTGTGGTCAAACAACCTCCTACAGCAGCAAGACCTTATAGTTTGGTGGACCAATTGCAACGTACTCCAGCACAAATCTCAATCTTAGAGTTATTGAAGTTGTCACCGAATCATAAAGAGATTTTAGAAAAAGCTTTGGAAGAGACACATGTTTCTACTACCTTAGGGGAAGAAAATTTTCAAAATATGGTAGGACATCTCGTGGCTCCTCATTGTCTTTCATTTTCTGATCAAGACGACATGTCTATAACTCATCCTCAAAATTTTCCATTACATATAGAGGTTTTGATCGAAAGGCATAGAGTCAAAAGAGCCCTTATTGATGGAGGGGCTGGTCTTAACATATGCACATTGAGTCTTGTAAAATCCTTAGGTCTATCCGAGTCTTGCATTGACCCTACAAAGAAAATCACCATAAAAGCTTATGACGAAGCTGAAAGAGCTTCTAAAGGCATGATTGTGTTACCCATCCAAGTGGGACCAGTCAAGAAGGAAACCAAGTGTCAAGTGTTGGACATGAAATTAACCTATAACATCTTATTGGGAAGACCATGGATTCATGAGATGCAAGCTGTCCCATCCACATACCACCAATGCATCAAGTTCCCATACATGGGTGAAGAAATCACAGTTGGAGGAGACTCAAATCCATTTCAATATTGTAATGTACTCAAACCCTTGCATGAATTATACATTCCACATAATCATGAAGGAGTTGTTCCAAGAATCACCAATGAAGATGCACAAAATCCTCTTCAAGCTAGCTCAACTACATCAACTAAGGGCAAGGAAAAAGTGAGCTACGAGGGTCCAAATGTAATGGAAAGTCCATATATAGCACCTAAATTGGAGACAATGATCTACAAACCTACTAAGGAAGAAAAAGAACAAGCTAAAGAAGATCATTACCAATACATGAGTGAGATGATGAACAAATTTGACAAACAATGCAAGATTCATTCAAAAGGGGTAGGAGAATATTCAGTTTCTCTATTTGACGCGCCCATGTCTCCCAAGTCACATGGAAAACCATCAAAAGAACATCTTCCACATAAGTATAATTCTTATTTTGTGAGGGAAGATAGCAAAGCAACATGGGATAAGGAAGAAGATGATGTCCTTCAATGGCTTTATCATGATGAGGATGATACCTTAGACACTCCCATGGAAAGAATTCAGCATGTCAATATACAAACCGAACAATATGGGAAAGGATTTGATATTATGCAAAAGATGGGATACAAAGGAAGAGGACCCCTAGGCCAACAAAATAGAGGATTATTAGAACCTATTGAACCTATTTGGAGGGCAAGTCATGAAAAATCCAGAGTAGGTTTCCAATACAAGGGAGAAATTTCAAGTCCAATGCATGATTTTCATCCTCAAATAGATGCATTAGAATCTGAAGGAGATAGTGATGACTCTAGGGATTATGAATGGGATACTTTATCAGATGAGTCATGTCAAGATAAAGAAGTCATTTCTATACATACTTATGCAAAAATCCAAAAATAAGATGCTCCAATTAATGAAGAATCTCCTATTCAAAGGCCTAATATAGAACAAGCATCTAGTAGTGGAGCATGGATAGAAACATTTTGGACACCTTCAGAGGAGGGAAATTCAAATGTTAGTTTTAACCCGCTTGTGGCTTTTCCCACATTGTTTCCCGTAGAGGTTGACGAGGATTCAAGCAAAGGGGACTTTGACCCTGCTTCCATGGATCATCTTGAGGAAGCGCACATCATAGATCTAAATGATACAATGTATGAACCCTCAAATGAAGTCATGTCCATAAATCCTATTGATGATACCTTACCCAATAAATCCTTAATTTTGATGCACCCAGACCTCGTTGATTGGGATCAAACTGAACCACATGACTTACTTTACTTCCCAAACGACCAAGCAACAAACCAATACCTCAATGCGGTTGAACCCTCTTTCACCAATGAACTCAATATGGACATGATGACAACAGCAAGGGTCCAATCTCTTAGTCAAAAAAAGAAAAAAATGAAAATAAAAATAAAAATGAGAAGTTCTATTGGTGAAAACCCAACTGTGGTACCATTAGAACCAAAAACAATGAAAATAAAAGACGTTTCTTTTGGTGAAAACCCAACTGTGGCACCATTAGAAGAGAGATTGGATACTTTGCCTGAACATGAAGAAGAACGGTCATCTATTCTTATAGAAACAACAAAAAAAATTAACATTGGTACAGAACTAGAGCCAAAGGTCGTACACTTGGCTACATCACTTACATCTCTTGAAAGAGAGGACTTTATCAAATTCTTCCAAGAAAAACAAGTAAATTTTGCATGGTCATATGCCGATATGCCCAGACTGGATCCTGATTTCATAATGCATCATCTAAATGTTAGACCTGGAGTTAAACTTGTGAAGCAAAAACTAAGGAAAATGCACCCACATGTGGCTCTCCTAGTCAAGGTAGAATTGGAAAAATTGTTAAAGGTGGGGTTCATAAGAACAGTAGCATATGCTGATTGGATCTCTAACATTGTACTAGTTACTAAGCATGATAAATCTATCCATGTGTGTACAGATTTCAGAGATTTAAACCTTGCATGTCCCAAAGATGACTTCCCATTGCCAAGCATTGATACCATAGTGGATCTGATAGCAAGTCACGCAATGTACTCATTAATGGATGGATTTAGTGGCTACAACCAAATAAAGATTGCTCCCAAAGATCAAGAAAAGATAGCATTTACTTGCCCTTGGGGTACTTTTTGTTGGAATGTCATGCCCTTCAGTTTAAAAAATGCTGGAGCTACATATCAAAGGGCCATGACAACTATTTTCCATGACATGATGCACACTTTCTTAGAAGATTATGTGGATGACATTCTAGCAAAGTCCCACAATAGAGAAGAGCATTTACAAATCCTAAGAAAAATATTCATTCGGTTAGAACAATTCAAAGTTGGATTAAACCCAAAGAAGTGTGCATTTGGTGTCCAATCCGACAAGTTATTGGGTTATATAGTGTTAGCAAAAGGCATTGAAGTTGATCCTAAAACAGTACAAGCCATTCTAGAAATGGAGATTCCAAGAAATATTAGCCAAATGAGGTCACTACAAGGAAAGATTCAATCAATAAGGAGATTTATCTCTCAATTAGTAGAAAAGTGTCACTCCTTCACCAGATTGCTACACAAGGACACTACATTTATGTGGGATGAAGAATGTGATAAGGCCTTTTCTATTTTGAAGACTTATTTGATAAACCCACCTATTCTTATGTCACCTATCAAGGGTAAAGAACTGTTGTTATACATATTAGCCACAGAAAGGTCTCTAGGCATATTGTTGGCACAAGAAGATGAGCAAGGAAAAGAAAGGGCAATCTACTATCTTAGTAGAACCTTAATAAAATATGAACTGAATTATTCATTCATGGAAAGAGCATGTCTAGTAGTGGTTTTTGCATCTCAAAAACTAAGACATTATATGTTGATGCATAAGATCAAATTAATTGCCAAGATTGATCCTCTCAAATACTTGCTAAGTAAAACTGCCTTAACAGGTAGAATAGCAAAATGGGTCATGATCCTAAGTGAATTCAACATTGAATATGTTGATAGAAGAGCAATTAAAGGACAAGTGATAGCAGATCACTTAGCAGATAACCCAATGGAGTCTACACAAACCATGCAAATTGAATTTCTAGATGCAGAAATTGTCAACATAGAAGCAAAGACATGGAAATTATATTTTGATGGATCTTACACACAAGGAGGTTCTGGAGCAAGTATATTATTGGTTACCCCTCAAGGGTACACCATTCCAAAGTCCTATAAACTCTTATTTCCATGCACCAATAACATAGCGGAATATGAGGCATTAGTCATTGGCATCAAAATGGCTTTGGAATGGAATATTGCAGAATTACAAGTGTATGGGGATTCCCAACTCATAATCAATTAGGTTAATAATGAATACAATACCAAAGATATAACATTGATGAAATATAAAACCTTGATTGATGGATGGAAGAAATACTTTTCTTTGATCACATTTGAACAGATTCCAAGAGAAAAGAATAGAGTAGCAGATGCCATGGCTACCTTGGCTTCATTGTTACAAAAACTAGATCAAAATGAGAAGTATGAGTTCTTGGTGGAAGAGTTGGTAAAACTGGCATTCAACCTTCCTGACACCCAAATTGTTGCTCTTTTACATGGACATGACTCTCCTTGGTATGGACCCATCTATACTTACCTTAAAGACCAAGTACTCCCCATAGACCAAACTCGTGCCCAAAAACATAACTTCATACGCCAAGCCACCCGTTACCTAATCCTTTCAAACACATTGTATCGTAAGGGTCTTGATGGGATGTTACTTAGATGTCTAGAGGAAGAAGAGTCTAAGTTAGCTTTACGCAAGGTCCATGAAGGCATTTGAAGGTCATACTCAAGTGGTCTTAATCTAGCTAAGAAAATCCTTCATTTAGGGTACTTTTGGACAACATTAGAAAAGGATGCTTATCAATTTGTGAAGACATGTAGCAAATGTCAATATCATGGTAATATGATACATGCACCGGCTCAAGAATTACACCCATTCATTACATTATGGCCTTTTTATCAATGGGGTTTTGACTTGATTGGAATCATACATCCTCCATCTTCAAATGGACACAAGTATATCATCACAGCAACAAAATACTTCACCAAATGGGTGGAAGCAGTTCCATTAACAACAGCAACTGGCAAACAAATTTCAATGTTCATTTTGAACCACATAATTTGCCGCTATGGTATTCCACATACCATTATCATGGATAATGGGAAACAATTCAAAAATCAGGATATTGATGAACTTTGTATGACATTTCACATTACACATCATTCATCATCCATTTATTATCCACAAGGCAATGGACAAGCTGAAGCAACGAACAAAAATATCCTCAAAATATTAAAAAGATCAGTTAACAAATCAGGAAGAGATTGGCATGTGCAAATAAATCCCGCACTATGGGCTTACAGAACTAGTATCAGAACACCTACAGGAGCCACCCCATTCTCTTTAGTCTATGGAACCGAAGCAGTTCTACCATTAGAAGTTGAAATTCCATCTCTACGAGTTTCATTAAGAGGATTGATCACTGATGAGGATTATAGGATTGCCAGACTACAACAATTGGAATTGTTAGAGGAACACCAGACTCAAGCTTATGAGCATTTAAAAGTTTATCAAAATAGGATTTCACGCAATTACAACAAAGACATCAAACCAAGAACTTTTCAAGTAGGAGACTTGGTACTAAGAGCAAATCCCAAAAATCAAGCTGAAAGGGAAAATAAAGGAAAGTGGGAAGCTAATTGGATAGGCCCATTTGTGATAGTGTCATCCTTTGGAACTGGAACATATAAGTTATCAGATTGTAATGGTGAAAAATTACAAGAACCCATAAATAGCATTCATTTGAAGAGGTTCTACACCTAAAGCAGATGAAAGAGTATAAAGAGTATCAGATGAGAGAGCATCATAATTATTGTACATAGTTGAAAAGGGATCTTGAAAATACAAAAACATTTGAAAATGGAAAATCCAAAAACATTGGAAAAGAAGAAAGATCAAAAACAGTGGAAAATTGAGCATGAAGAAAGCAAAAACATTTGAAAAACTATCTCTTGGTGAAAACCTAGCAAATAGGCGCCAAGGTGATAAATAAAAATACAAAAAAAGAAAAAAAAGAAACAAACAAAAAAAGAAAAAAATGAAAAATACAAAAAAAAATGAAAAAGAAAAAAATGCCTTGGTGAAAACCTAGCAAATAGGTGCCTCAGTAGCAAAAAAAAAAAGAGAGCACCCAAATGTGAAAACTTGGCAACAAGCACTTTTGGTTCCCTCAAGTCATTGCTTTCCTAGTCACATGTGTACATAATGCATCTCATAATCCCATTTGTCTAAACCTTCATTGCATCTGTCATTTGTACATAGTCATAATAACATTTTGTAGCATCATCCTTTGCATTGCCCAAAGTTGTCAAAACTGATACATCAAACACTTGGGGGCAGCATAAATAGATTGGAAAGTGGGTACCTCAAAAAGGATTCAAATGAGCAACATTCAGTCATAAGCAGGAAGGGATCAACATTTTCAGAAGAGAGATCAGATTTTTGTAAACTTTTGATGGATATCATTGTTTACTAACCAAGAAGTTGACTACCACAACAAAATCCTTGAGCCTAAATTGACTTATTATTCAGGATTAAAAATCAAACATCATTCCATGATCAAAACACTTGGAAATATTATTTGAAGATCAGAAAACAATGCAAAACACCTAGATAGATTCTTTTGAAAAGTTGGTTAAAAATCTGTTTACTTACATTAATTCAATTTGTATCAAGTCTTTTTAGCTAATCAATGATGTTTTGACTAGATTGGCAATGATGGAGACATGATATTTTTCTTGACTATGAAGTGACTGTTTGGAGGAAGATTCATTGCCTTATGAGAATTCATCTAATGACATGGTCATCAAAGAACCATCGGGGATTATCTTATAAAATAATGAGTTAACCTTTGTTTGTTTATGCAACCAGATACCTTGGATATTTAGATTCTTCATATCTAAATGCCAAAATCCACTTGCAACATAGAATCTGACAAAATCGGTATTCGTACTCTCATGATTGTTTGTAATCAGTGATAGTCGTATCGACGAGACCGATGGGAAAGCAAGATGGAGGTTACCATATGAGCAACAAAAAGCGATATTTATATCATCATGTCAGTGGGTAGTGGTGATTGTATCGACTTTCCAGTCCCAAGTGCTCAATGATGAAAATTTATCCTCAAGGCATTTATTTGCTAAAAGCTAGCGACACTTAGCTGCATTCATAAAAGGTTAAATGCATTCTCATGTTAGATTAATTGCACATGCATTTTTTCCCAAGGGTTTCATTTCACATCAAAAAGGTGGTACATAACATCATCAACAAGGTAAAATCAGCAAGGACAACATCACCTCAATATCATCTTTTCTAAAATAAAACATGAGATTATAATTTTTTGCATTCATTCCATATCATTAATCATTACATAGATATATTATCAAGGAAAAGAAGGAAATAATCATTTACATGTGCATACATATAGATTGCATACA
The DNA here is from genome assembly GCA_027943335.1 of Chamaecyparis obtusa. NCBI lineage: Eukaryota > Viridiplantae > Streptophyta > Pinopsida > Cupressales > Cupressaceae > Chamaecyparis > Chamaecyparis obtusa. The sequence continues at coordinate 29,627 of BSBK01014201.1, forward strand.
TGAGAAATAACATATCAAAAAAAAAAAAAAAAAAGCTTGCATCCATACATGAAGAAAGAAATGCATCCATCTATCTATATCATACATAAGATACATTGCATCCATAGACACATCCATCCAAAATAAATGCATTAGATAAACACATATAGCAGCATCTAAAGGTAATCTTATATATCATCAAGAAGAAAGCAGGAAAGATCATAAATGTCCTCATATCACATGTCTACTCAAAACTCAACGCATCAAGTATAACAATGATATCATAAATCAACTCTATAATCACCCATCAACAGGGGCATCAATGTCAAACAAGTATCAAAGTACAACTGGAAAGGTGACACCAAGGTCACAAGAATATGGTACAACATCAAGTATCTCAACATCAGTACACAAATGATCAACAAGAGCACTCATAGCTCAACTCTCGTCACCACTGGGAGGAGGTCCTGGAGGAAGCTGTGGAGGAGGCTGTGATGGAGGCTGCTGAGGTGGCTGAGGAGGCGTCTGACCAACCATAGCAACAAGGAGAGGAACCAATGGAGCCAAACCTGATACTAACTACTGAATCATAGAAGACATCTGTGATACCTCTGTCTGTAATGCTCCCACATCTGCTCGCAGCTGGGTAGTACTAGAACTCTCCCCAACCTCATAGGTACTTTGACGATCACTTGTATCTATAGGAGCTTTTCCCTGATCACAGGAAAAAGCTGCTGGCATCTGCTATGCACCTGTATCCTGACCATCCACGGTACCCTGCTGTAATCTTGCTCCTGTATCCTGTCCTGCAACTGGATCCTGCCTAGCAGCCCTCACATGATCCTGACGATCTATCCTCTGTCTCTGTGCTACTGCAGGATGAGAAGGAGGAGGAGGTGGTGCCTGTATCTGTATATCTCTTGCTCATCCTCTAAGTCTAATCACCACCCTACCTCATGGTCTACCTCTGCATCTCCTCCTGTAATACCCCAAAATTGGCACCTATTTAATTTCATCAATTTTGGTGCATTATCTCAATTTTACATCACCAAAGTCCTAGTTCCCTAGGCAATTTTCTCTCTCCTACCTGACTTAATTTGACTTGATGTCAATTGCAAAGACCATAAATTGCAATAATCAAATGCTAAATTAATTCCTAAAGTCTTAGACTTAATTGGCTAAATTAACCCTATGATAAATTAATTTAATTATAAAGTCCTAAGTGCTTTCTAATTAAATTAAAATCTACCCTCTTTAGCTAATTACCCATAAAAAGGAATTAATTAATTGCTTGTTATTTGAATGGACACCTTTTCTTGAATTAATAATTTGAGATATTCGAAAGGTCCTCATGTGGCAAATTCCATTCTTTTAATTAAATAATTCATTGTCTTTTTGTCTCAATTAGGAATGAAGAGTCCACCATTTCGAATCAAGAAACTCTTCATTCCTCTTCTGGCTTGGTCTATTTAATGAACCTCTTTTTCTCATTCAAGAGGGCAATTTTTGAGAGCATCCTTACTATAGAATTTTTTAGTCTCATATCTCATTATTTTCAAAGCTCTTTTATTGCATTATCTAGTTTAATTTCTCATATTAGTGTAATTTCATTTCACATTTAGATTAAATTTGCTTACTTGTTCTTAGTCTAATATCATCTTTATTTCAAAATCAAATAAAAATCTGCATTTCATATTTCTTTCAAAGTTTTCTTAGATTAAGTTGCACTTCATCTTAGCTTAATTGCATTCTTGCTCATCTTTATTTGATTCTTGGAAATCCTCCATTGTTGAATTGGTCTCCCGGCTGTTGGCTCTCGTTCTGAGAGTATTCAAACACCCCATTCACATAGGAGGCAACAGGTCGCCTCACCATGGAATTTGGATTGAGTTCTTCATACTCTCTCCTGAATTCTATCAAGTGAATAATGACCATGTTGTGTTGTGCCTGATTTAGAGGTCACATTCAGTCACATACATTTTGGCGCCCACCATGGGGCAGAAAAGATCAATTTCTGGCCTCATTCTTCATTGGTTTTTCAGCTTTAGTGTTGGTTTCATACCTTGTATGGCCATTTAAAGCTTTAAAAACTCTTAATATAGTAATGGATGGATAGAATGATGAATCATATTTCTCATACTTTTGGTTTGGATGATTTTTATTGAGAAATGAATAAGTTATGATCATTTTGGTGAAATTGGGTATTTGCAGATTTGAGATTTTCTGAATACAGTCAGATGGAAATGTCTGGTGCGGAAAAATTATGAACAATCAAGATCTCTAATAATATTCATTGGAAAGATACGTGAATTAGATTTCATTTCCTTTTGGTTTGAGTTATTTTTATGCAGATTTGTGAAAGTTATGAGCATTTGAGTGAAAACTAATTTTTAACAATCTGCATTGGAGTTGCAGGTAATGATTTATTCTTAGAAAATGATTTATGAATGAAAAAAATAAATGTCTTACATATTTGGAAACTAGATTAATTAATAGTTACTTTGAAATTATTTTTCTTTCATTTGGATTCTTTTTGAGAAAGATATGTGATTCCCTAGGCAGGGTTTGGTGTTTTAAATCTGATTTATGACAGAAAAATTGCAGTCTGAAAAGATTATTGGTTGAGGAACCAAATTGAATCATAAGACCTTGTAACTTTGGAAAATGATAGTTCTTGATGTTGGCTAAAAACTTCATTCTTTCCAAAAATTTTAATATTGTGATTTTATGGGTCAAATAAATCAATCTTTAAAGACTGTCTTGAAGACATCAATGTTACATATCTTACGGTTTGCCATTGATTTGTCTTGATTGTATACTTTCGGATGTGTGCTAAATGCTGGATTGCAGATCTTTGGACCTAAGGTGAGTTCTTAAAATCTCTATAACATTTGGTTTGGGCATAAAATTGAACCTCTCATGTGTTTGGCTTGAGTGTTTACATGCTTTCATAAAACACATTTTAATTGATGCTCTTAATGGGAAATGAATGAACATAGATTTGCTTTCATAAAAGTTTGTGTAAGTGAATGCTTGTGTTTAAACCTTAAGTAATTCTTGGTTTCAATATCAAAAATCTCATTGAGTAATTTAGGGCATGGATTCATTCCTTGTTTACATGAAGAGTTAAATGCACCACTTTGTGGACTCACTTCATGTTTACTTGGAAAGTTAAATATTCCATGATTCAAACCCTCTTTCACTTATGAGTAGTATTGATTAGCAGTCTTAGATTACTTGTGATTGATCTAGATTGCTATCTTGGGTTATTAGACTCACTAATCCGTCGGCCCCTCATTTCCACCCTGTGGTTGCAATCTCAGTGCCACATTAAAGGGGAGGGGTCTACAGGAAAGAAGTGTTAATTGTTCCACTTGGCAACCCTTTTGTGCTTTTTGGAACTCACTTGTTTTCTAGGGTGTGGACTCACTTTGAGTTTGTGTGAGGAGTTAAATGCACCACTTTGTGGACTCACCTCACATTTACTTGAAGGGTTAAATGCACCACCTTTAGTGCTTTTCAATACTTTTTTGATAGAGAATTACTTACTTTTCATTTTTTTAGAAGGCCTGCTTGGGGATTTCATCACCTCAAGGGACGACCTTAACTCCCGTGTTCCGGCGGAGTATAAATATCGGGAGGTGAATCCAAAGACACCTGTCTTGAGAATGAGTTAGATTTCACTCTTGGCTAAGCCTCAAAGAACTTTATACCTTTGAGAAGTGAAGGAGGAGATTTGGGTTACCGTCTCCCCCCGGCTGTGTGATTTCAAATTCTTCTCATCTATGGATTTGTGCCTCACGTACCTTGCATATATCGAGGACTCCCTTTAGAAAATCCATGTATATCCTTGTAGACAACTTGCTAGGATGTTGTTGTGTTTTAAGTTCTTACTAAAACATTCTCAAGAACATACACAAGTAGAGTCCTTAGGGAGTAGAAATACTAAGTCACTATTCTTGTTCATGCGCAAGGTTGCTTTATCCCTTGCCCATTGCTTGAAGACTGTTTGCTTGAACTCCTTGATTGCTATCTTATGTGCTTGATCAATGACATAAATCTGATCTACCTTTTTGTCTGTGATCTATTTTTCTATTTTCCTATCGTTCACCATCAGAAACTAGTTGTCCTGAGTTAGGAATCGATCGATCTTTTCTTTGACTCGTATTGTCTCTCATTATTCTACCTTATCTCTTTATGCCTTTTGTACCTCGCATTGTGATTGTCTTATCTCGGCTGTTCTAGCCATCTCTTTTTGACAATTCATACCAGGTTCATCTTGCATCTTGGCTGTTCTAGCCATTTATCTCATTTTTGTTATCTTAGAGACAGAGTCTAGTATTATCCTGAATCTTTGCTCATTACATCTTCATTTATGACTATCACGACTCGAAGTGGAAAGACTTATCCCATTCAGAATGCTGATCAAGATCAAAGTAAACCTCATAATCAAGACATAGATCATTCCAAATCTGTTGCAAAATCTGAACTTCGTGAGGAATCCTCACATTCTTCATCATTCCAAGAGTATTACAATCCATTGTTTCAGATACAGTCTAACTTACTATTTCAAGAATATTATAACCCATTGTTTGAAGACCAGCAAGACTCTGAAGGGTCACTTTCTAAAATTAAACCTATTGATCCTTTTGAACCTATCAACTCTTTCACGATCTCTCATAATACTACCAACAAGATGGGAGATCCAACACCTTCAAAGTTGGTTTTCAATCTCAGCTCTAACATGCCAAAACCTTCAAAGTTGGTTTTCAATCTCAGCTCTAACATGCCAAAACCCTCAAAGTCTATCTTTAATCTTAGCTCTAGCATGCAAATAGTCAAAGCCACTGAGAAGGCTACAACAGAAGCTCAACCGCCTTCTAGATTTGCTAGAAACAAACCTTGGATCTCTCACTGTGACATGATCATTGCTCCAGGGAACAAGGATACTCCTAAACCCAAAACTCTCTTTGTCTTGCGAGGCCCTGCACCTCCCTCTTATAACTACACAAAATCTCCATCTTGTGCAAATGCTATCCCTCGATCTCATGCAAAGATTGTTCTCAAAGGTCCCGAACCTTTGACATCCAGACCAAAACTATCTATGGATAAAGCCCTCACTAAGGAAAACATCCCCAAAGATCTCAATCTTGACCAGTTTCAATCTATGGTGGGTCATTTGACCTCACCTCATTATTTATCCCTCCCTGAAGAAGATGATCACTCTCCAAGCCATCCGCATGATACTCCCCTACACACTGAAGTTATGACAGGCCCCAAGAGTATCCCCCATGTCCTCATTGACAATAGTGCTAGCCTAAATACTTGCTCTGCTAAGATGCTTACCCAAGCGACAGATAGCTTTGTTCCTTCCAATAGAGAGTCCATTGAGTTCTATGATGCTAAGCTCAAAGAAATAGAAAAGACCTTGAAGATCAAAGATATTGGCATGGGGGAATATCAGTTTGAGTCCATGTTGACATTGACAACTCTCCCTCCATCTCCACATTCCTATGAGGAACCTTTTGAAGATGGATTTGGTATTGGCTATCAGAGCGATGAGCTTGACCAACCTAGCTACAACTTTCACTCATGCAAGGATTCAGATAATGAAGAAACACAGATTCAGCCTATGACACATGAAAGATCTTTGAATGTTCAAAATTCTGATTCAGACTACCAGAAAGAGTCTTATCTACCTTCTCAAGTGCTTCAAGAACATGATTTTGGTCCTCACCAGGAGGATTTTATACACTCTACCGAACAGATTTCTACTACTGCAGCTACTACTGAATATGTCACTGCCTCTAATGGCACACATAATGATTGGGAGCAACTGCTGGATGCTTCCTTTATCTTGGGTATGCCCTAGGGTATGCCTACTCTAGATTGTTCCACCACTTCTTCTATTGAACAGAATCCTACTATTGCCAACTCCAATGGCACACATACTGACTGGGAGAAACTATTGGATGCTTCTCTTCTCTTGGGTATGCCTCAAGGTGTGCCTATTCCAGATTACTTTGCTGCTTCTACTACTGAACAAGATCCTACTATTGAAGAAACACTTCCTATGTTAGATGACAAAAATGAAGAAAGTCTACCTCCAACTATGTCTCTAGCTGAATGGGACTCCATATCAGATGCTACTATAGAAATACTAGTTGATGCTATGCACTTATATGCTAGTCTTAACAACTCAAAAAGAGGAGAAAGTTATTATCCTCCAGATCAAACTATTGATGGTGATCCTTTCCACCCTCCTATGGAGATCATTCCTATGGCTCCTAGGCCATCTACTCCAAGATATACTCCTACTGCTCCAGCAAATCATGGGTATGTAAGACCCCATTCTGTTACAGCTTCATGGAATATTAGTAGATCCAGAATTGAAATGGTTCCTATTCGTGCACTCTTACCACCTGAAAGGGGACCTAACTCTTGGAATAGACCATCTTGGTTAGTCTCACATAATATTCCTCCAAACTTATCTGACTCTTCTAAGATGACTCACAATCAACAATGCTATATGGAAGATTACTTTCTTGATCTATCTGATGCATTCATGAATGACGAGGATGATACTGATATATTTGCACTTGAGCCCATCCCATCGATTTCTCTTCCCTCTTCATCTCCCAGAAAAGTGGCCCATCCACTTCCATTTCCACCTCTCCACCTGAACCAGTCATATAAGCCTTTTTCATCCACAATTCTTGAGTCTTTTGGAAGTAACTTGGATGTGCAACATAAAAACAAAAATAATGAGAATCCACTTATATCTCAAGGTCACCATGTCCCATCTAATCGACATGTGACTACGAAGAAAGGAAAGCAACATAGGTGTTCAAAAGACCGCAAAGGTCCTCAAAAAGAAGAAGACAATCAAAAGCCAAAAAATAAAATAAAAAAGGGATCTCGAAATCCATTCTATAGGTATTGTCATCAAAAGCACCTCAAAGTAAAGAAAAAAAAATTCAAAAGCTATGTGGATTCCAAAGAAAGGGAAAATCAAAGTTGCCATTCAAGCTTCCAAAATTCTCATACTTCCCTCCATTCCATCACCCTTGCCTCTCATACTTTACCCTCTTCACTCCATCTTGCCTTTTCCCAAAGTGCATATCAGTATCTCCTTATTGCTAATGACATGACTAAGAGAAATCTAGAATGTACTCTCCCTAAGCATTTAGAGGGTGGGAAATCTGATAAAGAGTTAAGATGTGTCCATGAGGATGTTTTTGGGTCTCACTTAAGTGATCTTTCCTTGACTATGGATCTCTTGACTATTGGACACTACTGGTTGGATCTCCTTTTACTGCTACAACATCTGGTTCTGATTCTGCAAACTTCTTAGCTGGCTACTAATACAAATGACTGCATTCTCAGAGATTCCTACTGAAGGAGAGAAACTCAAAGAGCCCATCAACGCTCTTCATTTGAAAAAGTTCTACAGATGATATTCTCTATGTGCTCATGTACATACTTATTGATCCTGAAAAAATCCTAAAAATTGATATATTGCTAAAAATCCTAAAAATTGCAAAATGTCCTGAAAAAATGATCATCTTAGTGAAAACCTGGTAAACAGGCGCCTTGATAATACAAAAAAAATGAAAAGATCAAAAATACAAAAAAAATGAAAAATTTCAAAAAATACAAACAAAAATGAAAAGATCAAAAAATATAAAAAAATGAGATATTCAAAAAATACAAAAAAAATCAAAAAAAGAGAAAAGTACAAAAAAATTGAAAAAGAGAAAAATGTGCCATTGATGAAAACCTGGTAAACAGGCATCATGGTAGCAAACTCTCTCCGAGCATCATCCCAGGGCTCAGTAGCTATCCAAGGTCTCCAAACTACAGCGACCATGTCATCCAACTATGCTCTCCACTGCTCTGTCTTACCCAGCAGGGGCTGGGTCATCACACCTGAATATCTGTAAATATAAGGCTTCAGCACCTGTCGCGTATCATGGAATAGGGGTCTACAAATGGGGAGGTGCTCCCAGGCCTAGACCTGTAAGATGAAGACTCCTGCTGCCATCGATCTCGCACCTCTGTACACAATCTCATGCATCTCGTGATACATGTGTGCCAGCATACACTCCCCCATCCAAATCTCACAGCTGGTCTGTGCAACATCCTTTGCAGCATAGTACCCTAACCACACTCTAGTCCATGCTGACCTCGATCAGGTATGAGGTAACAACTCAAAAATATAGCCAACACAACCTCGAATGGATGCGCTCCACCATATCTGTGCACCAGATCCTCCCAGGAGATGGCCCGACCCATCACAAGATCATCCCTAAAGATAGTCCTCAAGGCCACTGTACCCTACCGCTGCTGTGTATTGTACTCAACATGAGTACCATGAATGGGTATCCGCAGGATCCTATATATGTCCTCGGTGGTCACTGTCATCTCCCCCATCAAAAAATGAAATGTGTTCGTCTCCAAATTGAAACGCTCTACCAATGCAGTAAGAAGACCGTGATTCACCCGAATGTCGGGTAACTCACGCAAATATCCCAAGCCCAGAGCATCAATGTGAGCACTCTCAGCATCTGTCAGTCTCTGATCTAATTTAGTAATAACCGGGTGATGTACTCGAAATGCGATATCTGGAAAGTCAACCTGCAAAGCAAATGACGACACTGGGTCAGTAACTCAATCATGTTGGTTTTCACTACTACAACAACAACTCCAGCAGAGTATCTATCCTATGACAAGGCTCTACAAGACTTTATTTGGCTGATTTCATGCAAATCTGATAAAATTTGGCCACCTGCAACAGTCTTTCACGTGATAAAAGTGTTCCTTCGTGCGAGACAACTACCATTTCACGCGAGAAAATAGAATTCTCACATAGAAGATCCCTTTAGTTCGTGCGAAGTTCTATCATTGGAGCTTGTTAGTTCGCGCGAGAAAACTACTTTATCGTGCGAAATGAAACCTGCCTTCGCGCGAGAGAACTACTTTCTCGCGTGAGATTTCAACCATTTTACATTATGCTAATTTTTTTTAAAAAAAATCTAACCTATCACGCTATACGAATTGAAATACAAAGCAGTTTATTGACTACTTACAGGTGCGTCATACTCCGGTGGCCGGGCATGTCGTCGATAATGCTCAAATCGGTGTGTATGTAGTGGCAGACCCTCCATTTCTCTATCTTAGAGCTCAGAATCACTAAAAGACAACGCTGAATAATGATTTGAAAATGACTCCTCCGACCCTTATATAGCTTTTGACCTAATTTTTCAAAGTGCTCCGTTTTACTTGAAAATTGCACCCTTTGCTAAATCGACTGTTCTGAATCCATTTTCGGGATCGAAATCAAAATCTGACATCTCTAAGTGGCTCAAAATCATGTTTTAAAAATTGGACTCCTTCTAGATCAGATGCTTGTGCAGTCAGCCTTCTGGTGTCATCTTCCTGCCAGATCCTCATCTTTGCATCATGTTCTCAAATCTTTGCTTCTTTTCATCAAGTCAACCCTAGTCAAAATTTGGTCAACTATGGTCAAACTTGGTCAGCAGGACCTCTTCTTTGCTCTATTTCACTTCTATAGCTTCGCAAATCTAGTCTAATTGCTTTTGCTCTACAATCTCTTGTTGTTTATCATCCTTCTGACATGTCATCTTTCAATTTCATTCCCGAGGGGGCAGGATGATTACATCATTTGAATCTTGTCGAATCTATTCTTGAATCAGTCTGATTTGAATCATCAGTTCTCATCGCTAGGGGCATCTTGGCGCCTCGCATCTTGTTATTTGGAAATCTATCTCTTAGGTATCTGAGCAATCTAACTCAGATCCTCGAGGATCTTGAAATCTTTTGGGTATTGGGGCAATCTAACCCTAATTCCTGGGAGTCAAGCTTCATTCTGGAGATGACTCTCAAAATCTCTTTAAGACCGTTATCTAGGCAATCTAACCTGGGTCTCGGAGGACTAAGCTTCGTATTGGGGCAATCTAACCCTAATTTGGAGATAGTCCTAAATCTGCATCTTCATCAATTGGTATTGGGGCAATCTAACCCCGATTCTGGTTCTCTTCTAAGACCGTTGTCTTTGCAATCTAACTTAGACTTCAAAAAATTCATGCTTTGATCTGCTTTCATCTGTCACTTCAGACTATTCTTTGAATCAACGCGCTGTTCGCACATCAATTCAAAGAGGGGAAAATGTAATACCCCAAAATTGGCACCTATTTAATTTCATCAATTTTGGTCCATTATCTCGATTTTACATCACCAAAGTCCTAGTTCCCTAGGCAATTTTCTCTCTCCTACCTGACTTAATTTGACTTGATGTCAACTGCAAAGACCATAAATTGCAATATTCAAATGCTAAATTAATTCCTAAAGTCTTAGACTTAATTGGCTAAATTACCCCTATGATAAATTAATTTAATTATAATGTCCTAAGTGCTTTCTAATTAAATTAAAATCTACCCTCTTTAGCTAATTACCCATAAAAAGGAATTAATTAATTGCTTGTTATTTGAATGGACACCTTTTCTTGAATTAATAATTTGAGATATTCGAAAGGTCCTCATGTGGCAAATTCCATTCTTTTAATTAAATAATTCATTGTCTTTTTGTCTCAATTAGGAATAAAGAGTCCACCGTTTCGAATCAAGAAACTCTTCATTCCTCTTCTGGCTTGGTCTATTTAATGAACCTCTTTTTCTCATTCAAGAGGGCAATTTTTGAGAGCATCCTTACTATAGAATTTTTTAGTCTCATATCTCATTATTTTCAAAGCTCTTTTATTGCATTATCTAGTTTAATTTCTCATATTAGTGTAATTTCATTTCACATTTAGATTAAATTTGCTTACTTGTTCTTAGTCTAATATCATCTTTATTTCAAAATCAAATAAAAATTTGCATTTCATATTTCTTTCAAAGTTTTCTTAGATTAAGTTGCACTTCATCTTAGCTTAATTGCATTCTTGCTCATCTTTATTTGATTCTTGGAAATCCTCCATTGTTGAATTGGTCTCCCGGGTGTTGGCTCTCGTTCTGAGAGTATTCAACCACCCCATTCACATAGGAGGCAACAGGTCACCTCACCATGGAATTTGGATTGAGTTCTTCATACTCTCTCCCGAATTCTATCAAGTGAATAATGACCATGTTGTGTTGTGCCTGATTTAGAGGTCACATTTAGTCACATACACCTCCCACCACTGACATCATCACCATCATCATCTCGCCCAGGCACTGGCCCTGCAGGGTCTGTAAATCGAGGCATAGGATGCTCCATCAACCAAGCTAGATACTCTTGAGTAACCCTGACATCTCTAATGTGTAACCTCATATCCCAGTCCATATAACCAAGTAGTGATATCTGCTCAATAGCATCATCATATGAAGGCATGTGTCCCTAAGTAGCCCTCTCTGCACTAGAACGAGCATAAACTACAGATCCCTGAGGCATAGGCTGAATCTGCCCAAACTGTCGTAGTACTTTACCTGCCAAGAATCTCTCAAGAATAGAGTCGATCTTGCTGATCATCCATCGAGGAGCAAACATATATAGTAACTCCAAGCTATCCTCTCTCCAATCCTCAACCTCGACATATGGTCTCCAATAGACCTCATCCATATCATCAATCTGCCGTCGCCAATACTCCAAATGACCCAAGTGATGCTGTGTCACCATCCTAGTATACTGCCATGCAAAAGGATATCCTAAAGGTCGGTCTCGCTCTGATATCGGATGACTAACTGGTAAGTGCTCCCATATCCAAAGCTACAAAATATGAATCCCAGTAGATAACGAAGCTGATCTCCTATAAACCACCTCATGAAGATCATGGTAAAGCTGTGCAAGCACACAGGATCCCCAATCGAAGCATTGAGGCTGATGTAGCAAGTCCTCAATAATCTTTCCCCATCCTACTAAAAATCCGTGACCCCGCCGATCAGGTAATAACACACCACCAATGATCGCACCTAACAATGCTGGTAAAATAGGAAATGAAGCAAACTGAGGCCATAAGATGCAATCATCACCTATAAATGGATCTCCGAATACTCATCAACAATACATCCCATCATAGACTGCATCGTAATATGCTATCTCTCCATGAGTCGGGATCCGCAACAATCTATATACATCCTTAGGAGTAATCATCATCTCGCCCTGTGGTAGCCAAAAAGTGTTTGTCTCAGAGTGCCAACACTCTGCAACAGTGGTAATCAAACCTCGGTTCATCTAGAACCGAGGAAGCTCTAATACACATAGGAAACCGCAGCGCCTAATCACTCACCTCTTGGCATCAGTCAACTGCTCCCTAAGCTCCAACACCCAATGTGGTATAGTATGAAGGTACAGAATAGGGACATCCTCCTGTTTAATCAAAACAATGGAATCACATGAGTAACCTAATATCAAGAAATCAAACAATCAATCATAGTCATTAATTTAAATATACCTATCAGGCCTACCAATCCTAACTCTAAGCATTGAGGAAGGATGATCCTAGTTTTATGTCTCTAAGCATTTGAGCATAAAATGAATGGATGATTAGATCCACGACCTATCATTCATGATGAAGATTAATTAACCTTATTCTTTGATATTATAGTTACCAATGTCCTAATTCGTTGTTGAAATCAAACAAGGGGAACACCCTAACTGAACATTCGAGTGAATTCATTGACGTGATCAATATCAATCAAGTTGACGCAATCGAGCAATCAGACGTCCTAGAAAAGTCTCAAATTACATAAAAAATTTTTCACTTACGCGACTTTTCTTTCAGGCGTCATTTCTTTTACCATAGGTGACATCTAATTCTCTATACGCATGATTTTAATCATCCACGTGACTTGATTTCACGGACGTGGTATCATATTTTCAGCAGGCGACATTTTATTATCCAAGATTTTCATGTGATAAACAATTAAAAATGCTTAAACCCTAAGCGATATTAAATTATCCACAGGCGATAAAGGATTTTCTAAAGGCGTGAGCAAACCTAAGGAAGGTGATATTAAATTTACCAGAGGTGACATTTAAATTTTTCAGGCGTAATTAAAAGGCACGGAGGTGACATTTCTTTTCACAAACGCAGAATCAAAATTTTAAAATGCATTAAATGAGGTCATAAATGCAACTTTCAAAACATGAGGAAACTTTGAATGACATACCGGAGGACCATCGGTCGCTCTCCGACTGAACTGGTGCGCTCTCTCAAACCGATGCTCGCGATGTGGGACCACCATCGTGTAAAAAGGGCTAAAATCAGAGCTAAAATCTAAAGAGGGAACGGTGAAAATGAATAGTAAAATGAGGGGTTTTACCCTATTTAAGGTGAAATTGGTCCTAATAAACACTTAAAAATGCACTTTGGACCTATTATATGACATCTTCATTAACCGGGGTATGAATAAAACTTGATTGTTTCTTTCAAACGGTATCAAAAATCAAAACATATTCGAACTACTCAAAATCTTTCAAATCAAGGAATTAATATGTTTTATTTCTGAGGGAGCATCAGAGTATCAAATGGGCATCACATCAAAAACATTTATCAGTGGGGCATATCATATTGTATCATATCAAGTTATCATATCATATCAGTTTCATATCAGGAGGCAAATCAATTTCATATCAATTTCATATCAGGAGAAAAATCAATATCAAATCTGCTATCATATCAAACCTATCAACATATCAGCAATCAATCAACCTAGGACCTTTATCAGTGAACCCAGGACCTATCATCAAATCAGGACCCATATCATATCAGTATCATATCAGAGGCATCAGAATCATATCAACATCATCGTCATCAGGAAGTACATCAATCAGAACGATCAGAGACATATCAGAACCAGGACCTAAATCAGATCATCATATTAAGGGAATCTTTGAATCGGTGTTCTTCGCACATCGACTCAAAGAGGGGCATTTGTAGACACAGAAAATTGGCAAAGGCTTAAATCAATAAAAAGGTGCATCAAATCATCAAATAGCATGAAAAATCAATAAATGGAACAAAGGTAATTCAAATCAAAAGAAAATTCAATTAAATGATTAAATGATTAAATAAAGCTTGAAAAGGGGAAAAACACTAAGAAATTGATTAAATTCAATTAATGACATAGTTGTTGAAAGCAAAAATCAAAATGAACATCTTACCCTTCATGGCTAAATTTAATTACTTTAATTAATTAATAAATATGAATTTCCCTCAACAAAGCAAAAAAAGAGACAAAATGGACACAAATCACTCACTTTTGTTGAAATGGTCCAGCCTTTTGAAACCATTTAAATGTTTGTCCCCCAATTTAGGGACAAAGCAAAGCCAATTGACCTTACCCAAGCATAACCATGGTTATCTCACTCTACCCCCTACCCTTGGGAAAATCTTATAAATAGAGGGCATTTTGAGGCATTAATCATCCACTCCATATCTTTGAATTGCAGCAAAGCTCTTGCAATTTGCATCCACATCACTCACTTAGCAATTTTCATTGATAATTAGCTTCAATTGTTGATCATTTTGTAGATTTCTTATCAAATAGAGCTCGAATTTGATAATTAGATCTAGTTTGCATATCATTCTTAGTTCAATTCTCATAATTAGAGTGTCACTAGTGAGGATTTGCAGCTGAGAGCCTCATTTACCACTTCAATTTAGAGAACCATGAGATATTTAGATTAATTTGTGCATTATTTAGATTAGTTTGCTTTGAATAGTGTAAATTCTCTTTAAATCTTGTTATTTCATGAAGGTGTAAATCACTCACACACACTCCCTATTTTTTTCTTTCTCATCTAACTCATCTATTTTCTTTCCACTTCTTAGTACATCTCTCCCTCTTTGACAACAATGCCAAAGGCCCAACATGCCTTAGTCTTCATCTGTTGTCTATCTCCATCACCTTGTGACTCCTCCTTTTGATCTAATCACTTATTTATGATTCTTGAGTTTACACAAGCTACTAATCAAAACATCCACTTACAAATATTTTTCTTCAATGCTTAAAGATCATCCTTCCTGTTCTTCAATAGATTTTCCAATAAAAATAATGTCCATATAGAAACAATTCTTACTCATCTAATGCACAAAATGTTCACACATATCTAGTAGAACAAAGTATACCTCATCATTCACCATGAATTCTTCTTATTTCTCAGCTTACTTATTCTTAAGAAGCACAACAAACTTGAAAATTCAAAAATAATGACAAGAACCTTACCAACCCCCCTGTAATAATTTGTGACTTGATTCATGCTCACTGGAACACTAAATTTTTTCAATGCAATAGATACCAATTGGACTAATTTATTTTGTGCTCATTTCCTCTTTGACTCAATATATTTATTCATCTTATTGGAATTTCCTTTAGATATATTGCAATAACCAGCAATCACTCACAATTGATGATAAATGTGACATAATCATCACAAAAAACCTCATACTCAACTTCCAGAGCCATATATACCAATACATCTCTTGCTAACTTGAGTTTCTTTCCTTTGTGCCTATAATCACTTGTTTCTTGACCTCATATTTAAAAACAATAGAAATCTCTATCATCTCACTTAAGCTTAGAACATAAATATTAATAGGTCCTTAAATAACTACACAACTATTTCATCTTCACTTTTGATTTGTACATCATCAATATGCACATGTTCACCTATTCTTAATCACTTCTAGTTACAACTAATACCATTACATTCACTGATAGGTGAATAAGGAATATAAATGTCACAAAGTGTGATCTTATCATCTCCAATTTTCAAGCTTTCCTTAGTATATAAATTTTGATTCCATCTGAGCTAGTTCTTCTTCATCATCAAGTACTTTTTCCTTTTCTAATTCATTCATTCCAAAATATCATCTCATCAACATAGCTTCAATAACAACATTACTGATTGAGTTTCACCAATTGAAAAACTTATCAACCTCTTCTTGATTTTGAATGTTGATTCATATCAATAAAAAGACATAGGGATTTGACCATATAACTCAATTAAAGTTTTACTTATCCATGCCAAAAAAAATATATTTAACTTTTGTCATTCATAGATTTATTGACTCCATCCGATATATTCCATTTACGAACCTTATCTACAATCTTTTTGGCAAGAGAGAAACTTCCTCATATCAGGAGGCAAAAAATTCTCAGTATGGGAACTGACAATGCTGGATTTCTTCCCTATGGTCTTCATCATATTCAGTACACTTTTATTCTTATCCTTTTCTCTTTGTGCATTCTACTCTTACCTCTTTTAAGTAGCCTTCACCAATTTGAATGCATTCTTTCTTTAGGAGGACTTGGGTGTACCAGCCTTAGCAATCTTTCTTTTTTACTTCACTTGGAAACTTCATTGATAAAATGACATTTTCATGTTTCACTATTGCACATCTTTCTTGTCTATCTATTGATAGGAACTTTAACTAGTTGTTGAAGATATCAATTCAAACCTCTTCATCATTAGAACCTTCAACACTAGATGTTCTTCCATGCATTTCTTAATATTTAAATTTTATTTTTCTTCTATAAATACCTTTAGCAAAGTGAATTTCTTCACTTATTATATCCTATTTCTCTTAGATACGGATTGATCATAACTATGCACCACTTAACATTTCAAACCTCATTACTGATAGGAAATAATCCATCTAATAGAACCAAACTTTTCATTACATCACAATTATTCATATCTCAATACATAATAATGCATCTAACTATGTAAATAAAACTTACCACACATTCTTCTAGAGGGTTCATGAAAGGATTTGTTAATGAAGCTCCCCCTAAGATAAAACATGATTATTTAGATAATGAATTCTCCACACTTGATGGAGATACATATTCCTCTGATGTGTTTCTTTCATCCTTATTTTTTCATACCTTACTCATATTCTTTTTCATTTCCTCTAAATCCACAATCTTCTTTCCTTTATGATCATCTACCTTGTTCACCAATTGGTTTCCTCAATTCCTTGATTTCTGAAATCTTGCAATATGTCCAACCTTATGGAAATGGAAACATTATATCCTTGTAGATCTCCATAGTCCATAATTACCTCTATTTGTTATCAATATACAATTAACATCCACATGCCCATATTTGTGGCAATGTCAACATTAAACATTCCATCGGTTCTAGTTTTGATAAGGAATCCACCAGTTCACAAATGATCCTTGATTGTTCATCCTATTCCCACACTCACAAACTTTGTGACCATAATTTTTGTAGTTATAACATTTATTGTTAAATACATTAGGTTTTCTCCTGCAAACCTTAGCAATATGACCTTCTTCATGACAGCTTGAATATGTAGGGGTAATAGGTCTAAATTTACATTCTCTTGTAACATGTCCTACCTTATGACAATTCAAACAAATAGTCTTGTAGGATATCTTACTAGTTTTTTTATTGTTCACCTTTGGTAGAGACTTTTCTTATTGATTGGCCTTCTTGGATTTAAAGGATTTTCCAATCTCATAAGTAGTTTGACTGGTATAACCTAGACTGGTTGTGTTATTACTTCTTTTTTGACTGCTCAACTTCTCATCAAGTTTATCAGAACTCTCATTGATTTTGTTTAACAACTTATTTACGTCATCAAGTTATTTCTACAATCTCTCCAACTATTTTCATAGCTCTTCATTTTCTCTTATCAAATTTTCATTTTTGATGATCAGATTGTTGAGATCACCTCTTAGATCTTACATTTTATCTCTGGTTTCGTGCAGATATACTTGTAAGGTATCAAATTCTTTCTTTGATCTATGAATTTCATGCTCATTTTCCTTGAAGTCTTGGTATTTATTTGGTAGGGCATCTTCAACAATCCTCATTGCTTCTATTTTTGTCTTCAGATCTTTCTTTTCCTTGTGTAGTTTCTCATTATATTATGATAAGACTTCTAGGACTACTTCACACACCTCATATCCACTTTGTTTAGATAATTATTCAATATAGCCTTGGATTTCATTCATTTTTTCAATAAACTCTTTTCTTTTTTCCCTTGACATATTTAGTTTCTCTTTAATCTTTCCAATCATGTCTTTATATTCTTCAAGTGTTCTTCTATATATATCAAACCTTGCATATCTACCTCAAGGATCTTTCCCAAGTGGTTAGGCTTCTTCAAGGTAACTTGGTTCAAATACTAATTGTTAATAATAGAAGACACTAAGAGGGTGGGGTGGGGAGGGGGGTGGGGGTGAATCAGTATAACCAAAATACTAACTAATTTCACCACCAACTTCCACAAGATATAACATGCAATAGAAATAGCTGAAGAGTAACCAATAAAAACAAACACCAAAAGCATGAACCATTTTGAAACATATTTTTCTAATGGAAACCTTTGTTAGAGGAAAAAACTATCTGTGGAAATCAGCACCCACAAATCGTCACTATTATAGCAATAAAGTGCATTGTTAGGAGAATTACATCCACCCAATTGAGGGTTCACCTAGTTATGAGTGTGCATACATATTAGGAGCTTACCAAAAAAACCTTTTAGGATCTACATCACTAGAGTATTTAGAACTCTAGTTAAGAAGTCACCTTGTTAGAGGATTTAGTCTTCAAACCTATAAGGATCCTACTCACTTTGTTAAGATTGACCTGGTTAAGGGATTTCTTTTATCAACCTACTAAAATAAATGATATAATAATTTCACCCAATGCATGATAGATCTAGTGTAATCCTTGATCAATGATATATTCTAAAACACTTCTTTACTAATACCTTCGATCACCATAAACCACCACAATAACAATAGAAGCACTACACATTGATCTTTCTACTCTCACACTATATTCATAATACATCGTAAATGATATATAAATACATTATCACTAATTAGGTCAACTAAGATCCAAATATAGCATTCAAAATAATTCTCACTCATTCTTGAGACCCTAAAATGTAATACGAACTAATAATTACAATCACGACTTCAAGTCAGCCTCCAAATTCATCGCACCACTTGATTTGAAAAACAAGAGTCAAGCCAAATTAAATTCTCCAATTTACTTGCACAACTTTAATAAATCCAATTATCACAATCTTGTAAATGCCAACTCATCATTTCAAATCATTTGGACATGTCATCATGATCCATTGAACATAAAACACCTTATCACAACACTGTGCAACATCACAAGTTAAGGATCTATTCGACTGTTCTAAGAACATAATGGGCATATAACCATCTTGACACAATAATCAAATCATCACTCCTTGGATTCAACTTGTTCTTCCTATCTTCTTGACATCCTTTAAACAAACATAGATCACCACACACATAAGATAAACTAATGTGGACATGGATATAGAATCCTTAGACATCACTTAGTCTTCCTTCATGGGTGCACACTCCAGCTCATACCATAGCTTTAGATCAAACTTCTTGAACATACCTCAACATAATAGAAACACTGTCAACCAACAACCACTAAGTTGACATTAATGAAAAACTTGTAATTGATCATCCCATCACTATAATTACATCAAAATCATATGATAACATACTCATTCGATCTCTACACTAGTTCCAACAATTATGCCAAAAATGTTTTAATAATTAAAAAAAAACTAATCAAGAAAGGTTAGAGAAAGAACCCATCAAAATTAAGGTAGAATAACCTAATCCTCACCCTAAATATCTCATTGTGAACACTTATTTTCCTTTGAATATAAATTTTTTTGGTGCTTCTTTGTGTGATATATCATTGAATATCATGGAACCAAATACCAGTAAGCTGATTGTTAACTGATTCATTTGGTTCCTCTAATTTCAATAATTTGAGTCCTTTACAGATGAACCCTCAAGGGTTTGACATATCTATTTTTGTCTTTATGGATACGACCTTTTAATAAAAAATCCTTTCGGATTTTGGTACTATGGCCGCAACTTTCTATTTTGTATACTTCATGCTCAATGATCTCCAATAGTGAAAGCTCCTATAAATAAATATATAAAAACTTCTCCAAGTTTTTCTAGCTTCTTTTGTCTCCATCGCTTTATGACTTCCACAGTGAGGTTTGTGTTTATTTCATTTCACAAGAAACTAGGATTTTCCATATCTGAAACCTCATATTATGTTATGGTTTCTATGAGGATCTTTGCTATCAATGACAACGGTCATGCATACACTCCTTCTGAGGGTTTCTAGAAAAAAATGCAAAGAAATAAACAAAACATCTTCAGATTTTGTCCAGCTTGTGCTCCCGTAGTGTTTACTGATTCTCCACATAAATTATAATGCTTTCATTGATTTAATCTGATTACATCTGGGATTTCATTTCTGTATAATTTTCCATATCAAAATGCTCTCAGCTTTGAATTGTTTGTTGATGAAAACAAAAATGGAAACCCTTTCTTTTCCTTTTTCATTTTTGCCAATTATATTAATTGAAGTAAACCAAAAGACCTAATCATATCTTTGTATTTTCACAAGGTTCCATTTGGGTGCATGCTATCATAATTTATCTTTATAACTAACCCCAATAGTGAAATTTTTTACTTCCGCTATCTGTTTGCAATATATCATTTTCGTAATAAAATGATATATCTGTGCAGCATTATAATAAATGTTTCTCTCCTTTTCTCTGTGTTCTTGAAAAAACTATAGCTATCTGATTGGTGAACACCTTACATAGGAAATTGAAACTACTCTTTTCGTTATTGCCTTGAAGAACATTTAAGTTTTTCATCTTTGTTTCTAAGATACTTCCAAAGCATTATTTTCTTTCATTTCTAATGTTCATATTGAACTGCACTCTTGTTGTTTATCTTTATCTGCTATCAATTTTTTTTTGATTTTGTCATGACACCTTCCAAGAAGTATTGTTAATACTAATGGGTCATTTTTCATGTAATTCTTTTGTATGGCCTTATGACTATGTTTGTACAAATACATGGAATTTTTTCTCTTGCCTATGTACTTTGTATTTTATATCTAAACTTTGACTTGTAAAACAATCATGGACTGCACACATTAAAATTGATTCTAATTTTTTTTTCAATGCCTAGTTGTTGTTCAATTGGCTAATATTCATGGTTACAAGTCAATATTTATCATGGGATGTTATCTTTGAGATGACTCTAAAATATTAGGCTATGATTGTCTTATATTGCATTTAATAAAATCTTGTAACACAAAGAGGATGTCACATAATTGATGCTACCTTTTAATAGATTTTTCACTGATTTACTCCAAAAATTAGAGGACTTTGTTACCTTTTCTTAAACATTTAACATGGTTAGATGACTTTGTTACCTTTTCCTAAACATTTAACATGATTATTCAACTTTCTCTGAACAATGTGAAAGCAAACTTACCTTCCATACATTATGTCATTCTGTATGGACTATTCTGAGATATTTTGTGACTTTTCTGACACTTGTCTTCATGCTTTTGATAAAATATGGTAACATAGCTTTATCTTGTTACTAGTTATCTCACTTGTATAATGATAATTATAATAATGTAATAACGAATATGACAACTCTGTCTTTTCTTTAGTATTTATACCTCTTTGATATATGTGATGTTCCACATGCATTGTTGAAGCCGATCCCCTGTAGGAATGAATACATTTTACCTATTTTCTTGAATACTATATAGTTGTATCATTGTTGTACCTGTTACATTGATGCACTTTTAGTATTACTACTTCCCACTACATCAGAATAATCTGATCTGCACTTTTCCTTGAAAATAGTGCTCTAAATTTAAAGATATTGATTATCATAAAAATGATGCCCCTTTCCTTTGTGACCTCATGTATCTATTATTTTCTCTTTCATGATACTTCATCGTTGAATGTCTTTCCTATGCACCTTAGGATATCCTTTATAATGAGTTGATCCTTATATATCTCTAACTCTTGAAATTTATCTTAACATTGATACCATGTTGCTCCATAATGAAACTGAAGCCATAAAATATGTGCTTTTAATTGGTGTAGCAGCTATAGGTTTTTTTTTCGCTTCCTGTGAATGATGTTGAGTGAAATAAATTACTTACTACCTCATGTTGTATTAACTAATCTCCCTAATTTACACAAAACTAAACGGTTGCACGTAAAAATGACCTGTCCCTTTAATCGATTATCTTCAAACAGAAATTCCAATGTGCTTATACTAAAGGTTTCATGCTCTGATATTATGTTCCTTTAATAGTTTAATGTCAATTCATTTCTGTAGTTGCACACAACACAAACTAGCTAGTTAAAAACATCTGGTTGATTTTGCTTTAAGTTCTTCCTTTCAGTATGTGAAATGGAACATGCTTCTATGGAAGTCAATTCATAGAGACAGGTTAGATTCTCAATTACTCAATCTCTGTGACTAACATTGTTTTCCTTCATTTTAAGGACATGGAATTACTTCTTCAATCAACCTCTCAGACAACTAATACAAGATGCAACATAGTCTTCCATTAACAGGCAATGGCATATCCGCCCTCTCTTTACTGTTGACTTCTATATTAGCATATTTTTTCTGCATAGTTTTATGAGCATTTCCATGACTTGTGTTGATTCACTTGTAATTTCTATTTCTTCTGTAATAGTTTGTAATGTACATGCAACTTATCTTGTAATTTGATTTGTACATTATCACTTTGTAATATTAAATGAAACATTTTGCAAATTATTTGTGCATCATAAAATGATAACTCCTTTCCATTTGCAGAATCTTTTTGTTATTGCATTTTAGTGGGAAAGCATGAATTTTATTCCTTTAAAATAATTCATTAAATGATAACCAAAAATTTTCGTTTGTAACTGAAATGAATGGAATAAATTTGGCAAAGTATGATGAAGTGAACCTTTTCGTTTATCAATGAGTATCTTTGAACAAGCTTGGCAATTTAAACCATGTGGTGAAAATTGGTAACAACTATATAAATATTATTCCATTCTTTGAGAAGCCTAGATGAATAATGCAATTTTTGAGTTTCCATGATGATATTAGAACCAACATTGTACCAATAATTTGTTAGATAAAGGGGGAGAACACATTAGGGCTTGGAGATTTAAAAGGATTAAGGGAGAAGACAACACGGTTCACTTCCACCTTTGAGAAGTTTTTACACATGTAAACTAGATCCACAAGAGACATGGGGTTTGGATTACCTCTAGTACAGTTTCAACTATCTCAAGATTAGTATATAATAATTCACACGAGAAGGACTAAGAATATAGAATAAGTGATTAGCAACCATCAAGTTTATATCTTCATCCTTAGTGTAGATTATTTCATCAGATCCAAGAAGCACACAAATTATGTTCCTCTTATTATGTCAAAGGGTATATTGGTGGAATAAATTTTTAGTATTGTCTCCTTATTTAGTCTATTGGAGTCAAAAAAAAAATATTTTGAAAAAAAATCTTTGATAATAATGTTGAAGATCAAAGAACATGCTACTTTACTTTATAACCTTCTCATGATTAGATCCAAATCTTTCAGTTCTAGTTTTGTAGCTAAGATCTTAATATTTAAAATTTTGTTTTAAGTTTAAATATTACTAAAGGAAGATTTTATCTAGCCTTTCATGTTACCTTTTAGTATTTTCAACTTTCTTGCAATCCTATACATATCTATTTGTTGAATATCAACATATTACCATTGAGTAATAAGGTCTTTGAATTTATGGTGATGGAACCACATAAATTTAAATCTAAAATGAAACAGTTTCATGGGATTATCCTTTTCTTAGAAAAAAGGAATAAAGAAATGATCAGGAAGGTTAGATGATGGAGCATATATCTCCCCTATTCATGAGGTTCTAAGAAGAAGTGATAAGGAACCAATCAAGTTGAGATTCACTAAGATTATTCCCTGATTTCTTATTTGATCATGTATATTTTTACTTATTCGATGGGTACAAAGATGTATTAAATCCACCCATTATCATCTAATTACTATTCAAAAAAGGAACCCCAAGAATCTAGGATATTCACCTACAAATCTCTTATCAAAACCAAATTATCATGAACATAAAAATTTATAGGCTTCATTCCCATGAAAAAGATTACTTAAGAAATAAATATTATGAAAGCACTTGTCCCAAGAGTGTAGAAAATCATAAAGATCATGGAATTTCAACAAAAGAAAAAGAACCCCAGAGGCTCCTTTAGCATTAATAGATAATGAGTTAGAGAACAATGAGATGCATTTTCTCATCTTATGTAATGCTTGTTTAGACATATTTGTTTATTGAAAAGGTGATGTAGGAGCATACAAGGTGTAAGATCAATCTTGTATCGCCCAAAAATATTGTCTAGTTTTCAATTAGGGCTATCTTTGGACAGGGTTACTATTTTTGGAAATAATAGTACTTTTATTAAGCTATTCCTTTGAGCACAAATTATTCCAAATTTTTTCCCTAGAGGCTCATTTTGGATATATAAACCTCTGACTAAATTTTCATATAAAGGTCAAGTTTAATTTTGAAGATATTAATTGTTGTCAATAGGTATTGCACCCGTGATGGCTAAGTATGAAACCTAGCAATCTCGTGAAACATGGGAATACTCTCAGGATGTGGGACTACTTCACTGAGAATAAACCTCTAGATTAAGGGCTGACTTCCCCGTTTGTATCACTTGAATTGAACTTAACTTGAAGGGAAAGAGAGAGAGATTGCATGAAATTGAAATAACTGAAATTTAACTTAGGTGATTCACCACACTGAATAGATCCACAAACTGAAAATAAACTCACAATGTAATCTAGCATATAACCTAAACACCACAACTCTTCTCAAATTTGATTCTTCCCTTAGAAAATAATTAGGTGCTGGTTGTAAATGAGAAGGGAAAATGGATTCCACAACTCAAACATATATAAATGCACATAGATTGAAACCTTGAGAAAAATTAGTGCTTGCAAACATCAAAATGAACAAAATATCAAGTAAAGGATCAAGTTTCAATCACAGTACATGACATCAAATTCATCAAATCAACTCACAAAGCTATAGAAAAGAAGGACAATTGCTATTAACTAGAATAAAAGGAGTCAAAATATCAATTTTCTTCTCCTGGAGCTACAACATTCAGCTTGTGAGAATGAGGAAAAGAAGAACTAGCCTCAATCACCAAAGGTGAGAGGCATATAAAGAAAATCTGTAGAATCTGCATTGAAGTCCATTACTTCACCAAAATTAGAAAATTATGCCACTAGGACCATGATCACACCACTCTAAAATTTAGATGCCCAATTCCTGAGAATCTAGGGGGACAGAAAAAGTGGGGTTCCTAAAAATAGGTAGTCAAAAGGGAGACCATAAAACCACTAAGTCATGTCTATAACTAATAATCTGACAGTGGTTTATAAAAACACCACCTGTCAAATATCATACAATAAATAAGAGCAATGACTTATCACAATTAAAACTATATCCCCACTCACTAAAATATGTGGATCTAGATATATATTTTAGGATAATCTCAACTCAATAATGAGGAGAAAATCCAAACTATTTACATTATGGTCAAATCCACATTACACATAAATGCTCTGAAAAATAATAGCCTCCCCATACTAAAATACATGATTGAAATATTTATCACCTAAGTCAAAATGACTTCTATGGGAACCTATGGCATCAAACATAATTAATATAATTATCTCAAGAGAGATAATTATATTAATATTCTACAAAAAAAAAACCCATGCCCGTGGAATACATATCAAAAAGACTAATTATTTTCTCAACCCTGAAAGGAGAGACAAAAGAAATATGTCATCATTGAAACCCTACATTCAAAAATGGGAACTCTGCAATCATGGCCTCCATACTTGGCACCTCGAAACTTCTAAAAACCATTGCAACTCTTCGAAAGGCAACTTCCCTCTGTGAATTTGGAAACAACAACAACACCTATCTTGATTCGGCAATATTTATGGAGGTAGGCACTTCAATGATCATTTTCTTCTCTGCATATTGATTGTAGTGGTATTCAAGCTCTATCTGCATCTTATAGCATTGTGTATCCTCTGTATCTTGAGGGCATTTGCAATGTATTCTTTGTTTAATGATGGCACTGATTGCAATTTGTAGGGCATCGTCATTACTGTTACATCATGTTATGTTGATTCTATTAAACATAGGGTACTATGAAATATGAATTTGTTGTTACTGATAGCCTTCATGGCATTGTTCTGTATTTGATATTAGTTGTGCTTGTGTTTATTAGTATTTTTCGCCCCCTCCATATTGTTGGTTGACTTTTATTAACACATAGCCCGATAACATGCTAGGGCATCAATGCGTTTGACATTTGATATCTTTTTTTTTTTTTTTTCTGTTATGCCACAGCACTTGACCTGAGAACATACCATCATGCACAATTTGAGAGCTCATCGTAACATACTCATGGTGTTTGCTATTGGTGCTAGCCCAAGAAATTGAGATGAATACGTGCCCACTGTAGTATATTTATCCCCCTATGTTGCTACCATCTATTGAATTGACCCGAGAGCATACCACCAAGCCCGAGTACACATAAGGGCAATATATTTGTTTTATGTTCCTTATTGATGCTTGTTGTTGATTTCCTTGCATTGTAGGCCCATGAAAGCATATTGATATTACATTTTGCATTTGACTCACTCTGAAAGATAGGGCATAAGCCATGTTGAGCTTGCTATTTATTTTGTGCCTTTGTATTTAATCTTTGTCCACTGTTCCTATTTGATTTCTAAACAACCTTTGATAGAGGAACCTTTGTTGGCTTGAAAACCTGAGAGCAATATGATAGAAATTAACCTTTGTATTTGAGGCATGGCACCTATATTGTTGAGGGCTTGGGCTTACATAGCCGTGAACTGTTACTATTGATTGCATTGTGAAAACATATGTTCATCAATCTTTTCATTGGATGTTCGGGCCCTTGAATATTATAAGTTCATCAACTTGATGAGCTAGGGCATGGCACGCTTGCTTTGAGTTCACTATTGATGCTTGAAGTGCCCATGAGATATATTATCCTTACTTCTTGGCTGCATTTAATGCTATTTATCTATTATGAAACCAAAGAGTTGCACTTATCAACTTGAGCTTATTGTTGCATTGGTATTGAATCCAACCACTGATATGTCTTAGAGCATATTTATCATTTGGTCCCTTGGATATTTAGTGGTATGCTCCTTACTTACTGAGATCATCTTATATATTCTCGATCAAGCTTCCCTGTCCCATATGATTTTATTTACATTGTGACATTGTAACTCATTCATCCACTACAGATTTGATGTACCATACTATCACCAACTGTAGCCCTTTTGGAATTTAGCTCATAATGTAGATTTTATCATATTATAGCATCAATAAATTGATTATATACTTTGAAGCACATATATGCTATAATGTCATTTTCCATTGATATGGATTTGTGCACCTCGTCATTAGCTCTGTTCAACTTGATGCCATGTAGATTTCTGTCATTCCTTTATCATAGCTTGACTAATGCTGGATCATTTGAATATTCGTTATCTGTACACACAGTGTGTGCTCTTGGCCCTTGATGAGATCACTTGATAGGAAACCTAGATTTTTCCTATCATGATCTGCATCAAAGGCCTAGGTCATTCACAAAATCATTATTGGATCAGCTCCCATTTGTCTACACATGAAACAAACATGTTAGTAAAAACATGGTGCCCTTTTACATTGGTAGCTCCTTGAATCACATGCCCTGAGCATAGCCCATGTGAGAGGTATGACTGAGTGCATGTATGCATGTTTATAGATGTTGTGGCACCATTCATTGCTTAGATCCATTGGATCTAACCCATTTCTCTTTTCTCATCTTTAGGTTCAGGATCACAGGAGCACACCAGGCACACAAAAAATCAACTCACTACTAGGCAATGTCTGGTACCCCTACATCTAGCTCCATTAATTCTGTATACCTGCACTCATTTATGCAATTCTTGCATTGGCTATGCTCACGGCATGTGTGAGCTCAAACGAATGTTTTCTTTTTAGATCTTTCTTTCTCTTTGTACAACATACTTCATGGTATTAGTACATGTAATCTTAGATGTAGTAATTTCCTTTCCTTTCATGTACTTTGCAAATGAAATGAACACAAATCTTAAGCAAGACCACTAAATAATGCAAACTAGGGTACAAAGCTCATGTAGTAACTAGGTTTCCAAAATGTGTAAAAATATGACAACATTCTAGTGACCTCTATGGAGTGCTTTCCTACTAAGCATTCTAACCAGCTGCCTAATAGATCCATTGGGAAATAGAGTCCTTACGCCATAGAACTAAACTTGGCTCCCAACCAAAAAAACCTCCTTCTTCCAACAAAAATGAAGCTAACTACCTGGTAAACTACTCAGGCTTATTTCTACAAAACCCAACTGAGAACAACTGAAAGCAACTTGTGCCAAGGCACTTAGGGAACATAGAAAACTGGAAAATCCTATCCTACCCTACTCTAACTAGTCTCAGCAAACTGGTTAAACAAATCCATTAACTGGATTGTTGAAATAACTTCCCATTCTTCTCAAAACATTATACTTTTCACATTTAATGCCGGCAAAGAGAACATGGAACACAAAAATGAACTGAACTACCTGGCATATCAACTCTTGGAAATTCTAGTCCAAATAACTCACCTCAACTAGATCATAGGTGTTGTTCTCCTAGGGAGTCTGATGATGCTGAATAAGCTCCTAGTCACTAGTGAGTGGACTCTTGACATCACCCTCCATCAAATCATTAAGTATAGATGCCTTGCTTGACCCCATCTGAGCTAGATATCTGATAGGAAACCCCCTAGAGAGCATAAAACCAAGCCTCTCTTGCTATTTAGTGTGCAACTTAAAAGCCTCTTCAGCATAGTTTTCAAATTTTTGCCCATCCATGATAATCTCCCACAACATTTCTTCTTCTGCAGTTAGAGGATTATCCTCCTCATCAGTTGGAACAGTCAACAACTCATCAAAACTATCAAACTGCATCAAGTCCTTAACAACCACTGGCCTTTCTTCATGATCTAAGGAACATGAACCCTGGGATTCATCCACCACTTTATTGCAAACAGACCCAGATTCTATTACTGGTATAACATTAGCCTTTTGAAAAGAAAGGTCTTCCTTAGGAACATACATGTCATCATCTATTTTAGGAAGATGAGGAACACCAACAAAAGTTGACCAGAAAGCATTTATCATAGAGTCAAAATCTTCTTGCTAGCCCAAGCTAGCAACAACTAAACCGTCTTTCTTATCACAATTAGTGAGGTCAACTAGTGGGTCATATACTATCTCTTCTTTCTCAATATAAGAAGGCATTTCTTCAAACAAATCAGCTAGACTCCCACCTTCTTTTGCCTCCTAATCTTTATCTGAATGCTCCAATTCATCAACATGTATCAAATTTACTTGTTCCTCATCTTCATCATGGAAAAGTACACCTAAGAGACAAGAATCATTCTCTTCCTGGTTTCTTGAAATGCTATGAGGTGTATGGGGCTCTTTAGGAAGTGGCTTGTATGGCTTTATCTACTGCAGGACGGGCTCACTATCATATGGGAAGTCAAACCCTCTAGGTCTCTCATCTATAGGAATAGAATGGAGTGGCTAGAATTCTGAGATAGGGTCATGAATAGGCTCAAAAACATCATGGGGATCAGGGTCTTGCTGACTAAGATTCTGAATTGAAGGAGACATCCTAAAGCTTGGAACTTCAATAGGAGTGCTAGTGGACTTACCAGGCAAGAAACTTGGGATTTGAACCTTGTGAGTCTCATGTCTGGTCTGCAAAGCTTCTAGGGTCTCCTCAATAGCATGAGGTGTCTTCTTCTTCTTGATCTCCCCCTTATAAAGAGTTGGCATTTCATAAGTCAGATACATAGTCCATGAGGGTCTCCAAGACTGCATCCAATCCTTATTGTCCTCTAGTGGATCTGGTGAGCCTTCTTGTATAGGGGCAGCAAAAATTTCTTGATTTCCTTGCCTCGGTACTTGTGCCAATAGATCTTCAATCAATTTACCCTTTTCTACAATCTGCTTGGCAAATGTTTCCCCTTCATGATCATGGAATTCATCATTTTGTTCCAACTCTTTTCGGAGATCATCCTTAGTTTTTGTATCTGTAAGATAGATGGCCTTTATGAATTCTTGATATTCTTTAATCTTTTCTTCATGGATCCTCTCCTATTGGTTCTTCTCTTCAAGGGTTTGCTCATGAATTGCTATCTAGTTATGTAGCTGCCTTGAGAGCTCTTCCTTCTGAGTCACCATCTCTACATAGTCTTTCATGAAAGAGCTCATATTCTCCCAAAAAAATGTGAAAATAGAGGATATGGAGTTTGATTCTGCAGTGGTATTGGGCTGACTCTGAGGATTATAATGGTGTCCTTCATAGGGTGGTTCATAGGAATGCTTCCAGGATGCTTGATGCTAGGTGGGAGGGTATGGTGGGCCATTTTGGTATGACATGAATGATGGAACATGGGTAGGTTTCTCATGATATGGGGGGTGATAGGTAGAATATGCATTAGGCATTGACATGCTTGCTCATCAAATGAGCTGGTAAAATGATACTTCTGAAACTTATCAGCACTTGAACTGCTCAAACCAGTAGATTTCTCTTAGAGTCACCATGGTGCTAGAAACAAACCACCTCTTAAAGGCTAATTGCACTGAGATCACACCAAAATATTAGTGAATGATGGGAAACAAAGTTGTCCCATGAGACGTGCCAAAAAATGTTGTCACTAGGGATTGCACCCGTGATGGCTAAGTATGAAACCTAGCAATCCTGTGAAACATGGGAATACTCTCAGGATGTGGGACTACTTCACTGAGAATAAACCATCAGATTAAGGGTCAGCTTCCTTGTTTGTATCACCTGAACTGAACTAAACTTGAAGGGAAAGAGAGACGGATTGCATGAAATTGAAATAACTGAAATTTAACTTAGGTGATTCACCAAATTGAATAGATCCACAAACTGAAAATAAACTCACAATGTAATCCAGCATATAACCTAAACACCACAACTCTTCTCAAATCTAATTCTTCCCTTAGAAAATAATTAGATGCTGGTTGTAAATGAGAAGGGAAAATGGATTCCACAAATCAAACACATATAAATGCACATAGATTGAAACCTTAAGAAAAACCAGTGCTTGCAAACATCAAAATGAACAAAATATCAACTAAAGGATCAAATTTCAATCATAGTACATGACATCAAATTCATCAAATCAACTCACAAAGCTATAGAAAAGAAGGACAATTGCTATTAACTAGAATGAAAGGAGTCAAAATATCAATTTGCTTCTCCTGGAGCTACAACATTCACCTCATGAGACTGAGGGAAAGAATAACTAGCCTCGATCACCAAAGGTGAGAGGCATATAAAGAAAATTTGTAGAATCTGCACTAAAGTCCACTACTTCACCAAAATTAGAAAATTATGCCACTAGGACCATGTTCAGACTAGTCTAAAATTTGGATGCCCAATTCCCAAGAATCTAGGGGGACAAAAAAAGTGGGGTTCCTAAAAATAGGTAGTCAAAAGGGAGACCATAAACCCACTAAGTCATGTCTGTAACTGATAATCTGACAGTGGTTTATAAAAACACCACCTGTCAAATATCATACAATAAATAAGAGCAATGACTTATCACAATTAAAACTTTATCCCCACTCACTAAAATATATGGATCTAGATATATATTTTAGGATAATCTCAACTCAATAATGAGGAGAAAATCTAAAATATTTACATTATGGTCAAATCCACATTACACATAAATGCTCAGAAAAATAATAGCCTCCCCATACTAAAATACATGATTGAAATATTTATCACCTAAGTCAAAATGACTTCTATGGGATCCTATGGCATCAAACATAATTAATATGATTACCTCAAGAGAGATAATTATATTAATATTCTACAAAAATAAAACCCATGCTCTTGGAATACATATCAAAAAGGCTAAATATTTGCTCAACCCTAAAAGGGGAGACAAAAGAAATATGTCATCATTAAAACCCTACATTCAAAAATGCGAACTCTGCAATCATGGCCTCCATACTCCGCACCTGGAAGCTTGTAAAAACCACTGCAACTCTTCACAAGGCAACTTTCCTCTGTGAATTTGGAAACAACAACAACCCCTATCTTGATTCGGCAATATTTATGGAGGTAGGAACTTCAATGATCATTTTCTTCTCTGCATATTGATAGTAGTGGTATTCGAGCTTTGTCTGCATCTTATAGCATTGTGTATCCTCTATATCTTGAGGGCATTTGCAATGTATTCTCTATTTAATGATGGCACTGATTGCAATTTTTAGGGCATCACCATTGCTGTTACATCATGTTATGTTGATTCTATTAAACATAGGGTACTATGAAATATGAATTTGTTGTTATTGATAGCCTTCACGACATTGTTCTGTATTTGATGTTGGTTGTCCTTGTGTTTATTAGTATTTGTCACCCCCTCCATATTGTTGGTTGACTATTATTAACACATAGCCTGATAACATGCTAGGGCATCAATGCATTTGACATTTGATATCTTTGTTTTTTTCTGTTATGGCATGGTACTTGACCTGAGAGCATACCATCATGCATAGTTTGAGAGATCATCATGACATACTCATGGTGTTTGCTATTGGTGCTAGCCTAAGTAATTTTGATGAATA
The DNA here is from genome assembly GCA_027943335.1 of Chamaecyparis obtusa. Lineage (NCBI taxonomy): Eukaryota > Viridiplantae > Streptophyta > Pinopsida > Cupressales > Cupressaceae > Chamaecyparis > Chamaecyparis obtusa. Next base: position 62,305 of record BSBK01014201.1, read on the forward strand.
TGTTCCCACTGTAGTATATTTATCCCCATGTGGTGCTACCATCCATTGAATTGATCCGAGAGCATACCACCAGGCCCGAGTACACATAAAGGCAATATATTTGTTCACTGTTCCTTATTGATGCTTGTTGTTGATTTCCTTGCATTGTAGGCTGGCGAAAGCATACTGATATTACATTTTGCATTTGACTCACTCTGAAAGATAGGGCATAGGCCATGTTGAACTTGCTATTTATTTTGTGCCTTTGTATTTAATCTTTATCCACTATTCCTATTTGATTTCTAAACAACCTTTGATAGAGAAACCTTTGTTGGCTTGAAAACCTGAGAGCAATATGCTAGAAATTAACGTCTGTATTCCAGGCATGGCACTTGTATTGTTGAGGGCTTGGGCTTACATAGACGTGAACTGTTACTATTCATTGCATTGTGAAAACATATGTTCATCACTCTTTTCATTTGATGTTCGGGCCCTTGAATATTATAAGTTCATCAAGTTGATGAACTAGGGTAGGACACACTTGCTTTGAGTTCACTGTTGATGCTTGAAGTGCCCATGAGATATATTATCCTTACTATTTGGCTGCGTGTAATGCTATTTATATGTTATGAAACCAGAGAGTTGCACTTATCAACTTGAGCTTATTGCTGCATTGGTATTGAATCCAACCACTGATATGTCTTAGAGCATATTTTTCATTTGGTCCCTTGGATATTTAGTGGTATGCTCCTTACTTACTGAGATCATCTTATATATTTGCTCGATGAAGCTCCCCTATCCCATATGATTTTATGTACATTGTGACATTGTAACTCATTCATTCACTATAGATTTGATGTACCATACTATCACCAACTGTAGCCCTTTTGGCATTTAGCTCATAATGCAGATTTTATCATATTATAGCATCAATAAATTGATTACAGACTTTGAACCACATATATGCTATAATTTCATTTTCTGTTGATATGGATTTGTGCACCTTGTCATTAGCTTTGTTCAACTTGATTGCATGTAGATTTCTATCATTCCTTTTTCATAGCTTGACTAATGCTGGATCATCTGAATATTCCTTATCTGTACACACTGTGTGTGGTCTTGGCTCTTGATGCAATCACTTGACAGGACACTAGGATTTTTCCTATCGTGATCTGCATCAAGGGCCCAGGTCATTCATGTAATCATTATTGGATTAACTCCCCTATGTCTGTACATGAAACAAACATGTCAGTAAAAACATGGTGCCCTTTTACTTTGGTAGCTCCTTGATGCACATGCCCTGAGCACAGCCCGTGCCAGAGGTGTATGACTGAGTGCACGTATGCATGTTTATAGATGTTGTGGCACCATTCATTGCTTATATCCATTAGATCTAACCCATTTCTCTTTTCTCATCTGTAGGTTTAGGATCACAGGAGCACACCGAGCACATAGAAGATCAACTCACTACCAGGCAATGTATGGTACCCCTGCATCTAGCTCCATTAATTATGTATACCTGCACTCATTTATGCAATTCTTACATTGGCTATGCTCACAACATGTGTGAGCTTAAATGAATGTTTTCTTTTTAGTTCTTTCTTTCTCTTTGTACAACATACTTCATGGTATTGGTACATGTAATCGTAGATGCAGTAATTTCCTTTCCTTTCCTTTCATGTACTTTGCAAATGAAATGAACACAAATCCTAAGCAAGACCACTAAATAATGCAAACTAGGGTACAGAGCTCATCTAGTAACTAGTTTTCCAAAATGTGTAAAAATATGACAACATTAATTTTTAGTTTTGGCGGCATGGTACAAAAACTTTGAACTTAGTTTTGAAGGATTTAGAGGATCCAAAAAGGGGTGACATTTTAATTGGGTGAAGTTTCATGACCCTAGGTTTTAGATTTGTTTGAGAGGTTTATGAAAAGTGGTTATAATATCCAATCAGGTCAACATTCACAAAATATGGCCTCTGGAAGTTGTGCTACTTTGAGAGGAAAAATAAAATCCCTTCTAACATTCCTTTTGTTGGATTATGGAGAGGGGGGTGTGAATTGGTAATCTTGATCACAATAACCTTAAAATAATTTTCCTTGATTAACTTGATAAATAATCAATAGATACATAGTTCTCTATTTGCCAACAATAGTAAATAAACTATATCAATCACTAAAAAAACTCAAAAATCATTCACAAAGTTTGACACAAGTGTTTAATGTGGAAGCTCAATTATGGGAAAAACCACTATATGAATTGTCACCCACGAAGAAATATACTCTTTTGAAGTACACCCAGTTAAGAGCGAATTTGGTTGAAGATTACAAAACACACTATTAGGTGTGACCCGGTTAAGGTATTAACCACATATCTATTAGGATATTCACCTTGTTGGGAGTGGCCTTGTTAAGTGGATTTAAACACCTTTTTTGGAATGTCACCTTTCTCAAGCATTTACCATAAGACTGTTAAGTCCACCTTGTTAATAGATTTTGATTGTTACAAATTCTAGTAAGCAACAGTAATAAAAATGACCTATAGATGTGCAACTATCTTTCCTCAATAAGATCCATGCATGCTCATCAATCCTAACTTCAATTCTTCATCTTCCACAGGTATTTAGAATTCATCAAATTACTATTTTCCTATTTGGAATCTCTCTATTCCTTCAAATCTGTAATAGTTGGTAATTCCTCAACTATTTAGTTTTCCATCTCATTGTCCATACAAGATTATCCTTTATATAGACAATTTTTTCCTCTTAATCTCCTCTATTATGTTTTCCTTTAATCAATCTTGATCATTCATTTCATTATTCATCAGATATAGATCTTAGTAACATGTTTCCTTTTCACCTAGGAACTTGAACTTTTCTAGAAACTTGTTCCACTTCTTTTTTACACTGAGATCTAGCCATAGATCTTCATCTTAATTTTTCATAACTGTAGATCTCTATAACTAACTTTCCTCATCATCATTATCATCTAGCTCACCATATCTAATAATTAAATATTGATTCCATCTATATTTAATACCTTTTCCTTCTTGAGTGCTCTTCCTTAGAATTTTGGTTACACCGCTCATCGCATAAACCTTTCCTCTTTATCGAGTGACCAAATTTTTTAATTTACCTTACCGAGTGACTTTTCATCTTGGTAGCCATAACAACTTTACTTACCAAGTTGTAAAATATTTATCACCATAATTTATCTACTTAAGATACTCATATGTTAGGTAGAAAATAATCATACCAACATAATAAAATTATTGTCCAATCTGTATCAGTTTCCCATTTAAGTTCTACAACTTCTCAAATTCTCATTTCCTCTTCTGCTTAACTCATTATTTTAATATCATTACCGAATGATATATGGCAACATAATATAGATTGGAAATCAATTATTTGACATCAATGACAAGATTATAACTAATCTAATCATTCTTATAATATCATGTATACCTATGATATTGGACAGTCTTCATCATCAACTCCACCAAATAAACAATCATCATAATTATTATTAGTTATGATAACAATATCCCTATTCGGCATTGATGGAAACACTAACAAATTCAATGTACTGTTAGGATAGAAAATATTTTCTTGGTTTAAATATGCATGTTTAAGTTATGTCTAAAATCTTGTTCATATAAGCCCTAGATGTTTTTTGGTCCAAACCCTAAGTGTTTGTCTTGTTTTAAAACCTAACTATCCCTTGGATTTTATATTTCATCTTTACTTTTTGGGAGTCACTTAAAAGCTAGTTTTAAACCATACATCTTAAGTTATTTTTGAAAGGGGCCATATCTTGTTAAGTTATGTTTCCTAGTAGGACCCACATATTTATTTTTCCCTAATTCTAAATTCTCCAAGATGTATTAAAAGAAAGTTAGATCCCTTTCAATCTAATGAAGGGAACAATCCCATGCTCAAGAGATGTATGGAGTTTATCTTTCAAGGCATCATACCTAAATGACATGCAGCTGATGGTGGGACCTAGTCAGGACTCAAGGAGAGGATAGATATCGAGAACATCAAGTTAGATCCAATAGTGGGAATGATTCTGCTAACCAAATTTGCATACCATGTAGTCTTCACTAGATCACGCCTAAGTGACAAGTGTTTACCTTGTGATCATGGGACCGGTATTGAAGAAAATAAAGTGATTTCAGATCAAGTTTGATCAGATGGTAGGCACAATCCCATCATTAAAAGTTTCTCAATGATTATTGATCAAGTCATCACACCTTGATGATAGGTTTCCAGGATGACATCACATAGCACAAAATGAAAGGTGGTAAAGTATGGAATGATTAGTTTTGATCAAATAGTCGACATAATCCTATGACCAAAACCTATAAAAAGGATACTAATCAAGGAATCACACCTGACTAATGCATGTCTAGTTTGATAAAGAGGAAAAAAAGTGGGGCCTACACTAATACATTTGGGGGCATTTTGCGATGGCTATGTGTCGCAATTGCGACAGCTATGTGTCGCAATAGCAACACCCATAGACGTTGCTATTTTTTAGTCACAAATTGCGATGTCTATGGGTAGCCATCGCAATTGCGACACATATCCCATCGCAATGTGACTAAGATTTGTTAGCGGCATGGGCGTCGCCCCCCCATCGCATGGCTTCGGAGGGCCGTCGCAATCACGACGGACCTCCCAAGCAATTGCGACAGGCGCCTGCATCGCATTGCGACGGGTTGCCGTCGCAATTGCGACGCCCGTGGGTGGATTAAAAATAAATAAATTATTTAATACATTGCTAATGAACCACATTAATGCTTTTTTATTTCAACAAATGAGGACAGCCACTGTAAAGACAACATGATAATGTACACTCACTGTAAGGACAGTCACAAATGAGGACATCTCACAGTGACTGTCCCTAGTGTAATTGCCACTTGAATGTATTGCTATTCAGCCACATTAATGCTTTTCTTCTTCAACAAATGAGGATAGTCACTGTAAAGACAACATGATAATGTACACTCACTGTCATGTTGTCTTTACAGTGACTATCCTCATTTGTTGAAGAAGAAAAGCATTAATGTGGCTGAATAGCAATACATTCAAGTGGCAATTACACTAGGGACAGTCACTGTGAGATGTCCTCATTTGTGACTGTCCTTACAGTGAGTGTACATTATCATGTTGTCTTTACAGTGAGTGTACATTATCATGTTGTCTTTACAGTGTCAATATATGCATTATTACTTAAACTGAAGAATACTCTAAATAATATGTCATTGTGGAGTTCTGATTGCTTCCAATTTGATATACGCTTGTTCTACTTATGTATCCAGCATCATGTAAGAAAAGTTGATGCTTTTAAAATAGATTCATTTAGCCATGAAATGCCTGTGCATGTTACATACAAGATTCCAAGGCCCAAAACTGATTACTCATTATAATTCATGTACAGAATGATAATCAACCACAACGAGGCATGCGTAGGCACTGCTTAGATTTTGAGGCATCAGAAGCTCGTAGAAGAAACTTGACCAATGGATCATGGAATGCAACAAACTTATTGCCTAAAACAAGAGCATTGGTAACCACAGATGATGGTTTTGAAAAGAACACTTCACCATCAATGTCACGTGAGGGAACTACAATTTCTGATGGCAAGCAACTTGTAGTATATAAGAGAGATGCAGGTACAAATGCTGGGAATACATTGCTAATGAACCACATTAATGCTTTTTTCCTTCAACAAATGAGGATAGTCACTTTAAAGACAACATGATAATGTACACTCACTGTAAGGATAGTCACAAATGAGGACATCTCACAGTGACTGTCCCTTGTGTAATTGCCACTTGAATGTATTGCTATTCAGCCACATTAATGCTTTTCTTCTTCAACAAATGAGGATAGTCACTCTAAAGACAACATGATAATGTACACGGGCTGTAAGTGTACATTATCATGTTGTCTTTACAGTGACTGCCCTCCTTTAAGTGGCAATTACACAAGGGACAGTCACTGTAAAGGCAACATGATAATCTAGAGAAACGTTGTCATTTGTATTTTCAACAGTGCCGAGAGAGATTCCCTCCGCAAAATCATAGCTACAATTTCTGAGTACGTTAGGTTTATTTTTCTTTTATCATTATTATGTAATCTGGTATTCAGCTGTTACAGAGCTAAAATACCTAGAAATGAGGACATATCTGTGTTGAATTTATTGTTAGCGGCTTTGGTTATTTAGAAGTTTAATTTTATTTTTTCATCTTTCAAGCACAAACAATTTGTGGACCGTAACATCTTCATTGTATCGGGTATGCAATGAAACAGCCGTAACTTGCAACTACCTTCACGGTACTTGTGTACATTATCATGTTGTCTTTACAGTGACTGTCCTCATTCAAGTGGCAATTACACAAGGGACAGTCACTGTGAGATGTCCTCATTTGTGACAAGGACAGTCACACATGAGGACATCTCATAGTGACTGTCCCTTGTGTAATTGCCACTTGAATGTATTGCTATTCAACCACATTTATGGGCCCGTTTGGACCACAGCACACAGTAGCATCTACAGAGAAGAATATCCCAGGTGTAACAAGTTGTAAGAATATACCAACAGTTCTAAGAAGTTCCCTAGCACATAGTAGCATCTACAGAGAAGAATATACAACATGAGGGCAGCCACTGTGAAGACAACATGATAATGTACACTCATTGTATGTGTACATTATCATGTTGTCTTTACAGTGACTGTCCTCATTCAAGTGGCAATTACACAAGGGACAGTCATTGTGAGATGTCCTCATTTGTGACAAGGATAGTCACACATGACGACATCTCACAGTGATCGATTGTCCCTTGTGTAATTTCCACTTGAATGTATTGCTATTGAACCACATTAATGCTTTTCTTCTTCAACAAATGAGGACAGTCACTCTAAAGACAACATGATAATGTACACTCACTGTAAGGACAGTCACAAATGAGGACATCTCACAGTGACTATCCCTTGTGTGATTACCACTTGAATGTATTGCTATTCAACCACATTAATGCTTTTCTTCTTCAAAAAATGAGGATAGTCACTCTAAAGACAACATGATAATGTACACGGGCTGTAAGTGTACATTATCATGTTGTCTTTACAGTGATTGTCCTCCTTCAAGTGGCAATTACACAAGGGACAGTCACTGTGAAGGCAACATGATAATGTAGAGAAACGTTGTCATTTGTATTTTCAACAGTGCCGAGAGAGATTCCCTCCGTGAAATCACAGCTAAAATTTCTGAGTACGTTGGGTTTATTTTTCTTTTGTCATTATTATGTAATCTGGTATTTAGCTGTTACAGAGCTAAAATACCCAGAAATGAGGACATATCTGTGTTGAATTTATTGTTAGCGGCTTTGGTTATTTAGAAGTTTAATTTTATTTGTTCATCTTTCAAGCACAAACATTTTGTGGACCGTAACATCTTCATTGTTTCGGGTATGCAATGAAACAGCCGTAACTTGCAACTACCTTCACGGTACTTGTGTACATTATCATGTTGTCTTTACAGTGACTGTCCTCATTCAAGTGGCAATTACACAAGGGACAGTCACTGTGAGATGTCCTCATTTGTGACAAGGACAGTCACACATGAGGACATCTCACACTGACTGTCCCTTGTGTAATTGCCACTTGAATGTATTGCTATTCAACCACATTTATGGGCCCATTTGGACCATAGCACACAGTAGCATCTAAAGAGAAGAATATCCCAGGTGTAACAAATTGTAAGAATATACCAACAGTTCTAAGAAGTTCCCTAGCACATAGTAGCATCTACAGAGAAGAATATACAACATGAGGGTAGCCACTGTAAAGACAACATGATAATGTACACTCATTGTATGTGTACATTATCATGTTGTCTTTATAGTGACTGTCCTTATTCAAGTGGCAATTACAGAAGGGACAGTCATTGTGAGATGTCCTCATTTGTGACAAGGATAGTCACACATGAGGACATCTCACAGTGATCGATTGTCCCTTGTGTAATTGCCACTTGAATGTATTGCTATTGAACCACATTAATGCTTTTCTTCTTCAACAAATGAGGACAGTCACTCTAAAGACAACATGATAATGTACACTCATTGTAAGGACAGTCACAAATGAGGACATCTCACAGTGACTGTCCCTTGTGTAATTGCCACTTGAATTACACAAGGGACAGTCATTGTGAGATGTCCTCATTTGTGACAAGGATAGTCACACATGAGGACATCTCACAGTGATCGATTGTCCCTTGTGTAATTGCCACTTGAATGTATTGCTATTGAACCACATTAATGCTTTTCTTCTTCAACAAATGAGGACAGTCACTCTAAAGACAACATGATAATGTACACTCACTGTAAGGACAGTCACAAATGAGGACATCTCACAGTGACTGTCCCTTGTGTGATTGCCACTTGAATGTATTGCTATTCAGCCACATTAATGCTTTTCTTCTTCAACAAATGAGGATAGTCACTCTAAAGACAACATGATAATGAACACGCGCTGTAAGTGTACATTATCATGTTGTCTTTACAGTGACTATCCTCCTTCAAGTGGCAATTACACAAGGGACAGTCACTATAAAGGCAACATGATAATGTAGAGAAACATTGTCATTTGTATTTTCAACAGTGCCGAGAGAGATTCCCTCCGTGAAATCACAGCTACAATTTTTGAGTACGTTGGGTTTATTTTTCTTTTGTCATTATTATGTAATCTGGTATTCAGCTATTACAGAGCTAAAATACCTAGAAATGAGGACATATCTGTGTTGAATTTATTGTTAGCGGCTTTGGTTATTTAGAAGTTTAATTTTATTTGTTCATCTTTCAAGCACAAATGTTTTGTGGACCGTAACATCTTCATTGTTTCAGGTATGCAATGAAACAGCCGTAACTTGCAACTACCTTCACGGTACTTGTGTACATTATCATGTTGTCTTTACAGTGACTGTCCTCATTCAAGTGGCAATTACACAAGGGACATTCACTATGAGATGTCCTAATTTGTGACAAGGACAGTCACACATGAGGACATCTCACAGTGACTGTCCCTTGTGTAATTGCCACTTGAATGTATTGCTATTCAACCACATTTATGGGCCCGTTTGGACCACAACACACAAGAGCATCTATAGAGAAGAATATCCCAGGTGTAACAAGTTGTAAGAATATACCAACAGTTCTAAGAAGTTCCCTAGCACATAGTAGCATCTACAGAGAAGAATATACAACATGAGGGTAGCCACTGTAAAGACAACATGATAATGTACACTCATTGTATGTGTACATTATCATGTTGTCTTTACAGTGACTGTCCTCATTCAAGTGGCAATTACAGAAGGGACAGTCATTGTGAGATGTCCTCATTTGTGACAAGGATAGTCACACATGAGGACATCTCACAGTGATCGATTGTCCCTTGTGTAATTGCCACTTGAATGTATTGCTATTGAACCACATTAATGCTTTTCTTCTTCAACAAATGAGGACAGTCACTCTAAAGACAACATGATAATGTACACTCATTGTAAGGATAGTCACAAATGAGGACATCTCACAGTGACTGTCCCTTGTGTAATTTCCACTTGAATTACACAAGGGACAGTCATTGTGAGATGTCCTCATTTGTGACAAGGATAGTCACACATGAGGACATCTCACAGTGATCGATTGTCCCTTGTGTAATTGCCACTTGAATGTATTGCTATTGAACCACATTAATGCTTTTCTTCTTCAACAAATGAGGACAGTCACTCTAAAGACAACATGATAATGTACACTCACTGTAAGGACAGTCACAAATGAGGACATCTCACAGTGACTGTCCCTTGTGTGATTGCCACTTGAATGTATTGCTATTCAGCCACATTAATGCTTTTCTTCTTCAACAAATGAGGATAGTCACTCTAAAGACAACATGATAATGTACATGGGCTGTAAGTGTACATTATCATGTTGTCTTTACAGTGACTGTCCTCCTTCAAGTGGCAATTACACAAGGGACAGTCACTATAAAGGCAACATGATAATGTAGAGAAACGTTGTCATTTGTATTTTCAACAGTGCCGAGAGAGATTCCCTCCACAAAATCACAGCTACAATTTATGAGTACATTGGGTTTATTTTTCTTTTGTCATTATTATGTAATCTGGTATTCAGCTGTTACAGAGCTAAAATACCCAGAAATGAGGACATATCTGTGTTGAATTTATTGTTAGCAGCTTTGGTTATTTAGAAGTTTAATTTTATTTGTTCATCTTTCAAGCACAAACGTTTTGTGGACCGTAACATCTTCATTGTTTCGGGTATGCAATGAAACAGCCGTAACTTGCAACTACCTTCACGGTACTTGTGTACATTATCATGTTGTCTTTACAGTGACTGTCCTCATTCAAGTGGCAATTACACAAGGGACAGTCACTGTGAGATGTCCTCATTTGTGACAAGGATAGTCACACATGAGGACATCTCACAGTGACTGTCCCTTGTGTAATTGCCACTTGAATGTATTAAATAGACTTTCTATAAGGTGTATTGACTTATACCTGTCGATCCATGAGACTGTGCGGGATGCTCTTGAAAGGGGTTCAATTTCCTGCAAATGTAATTCAATTATCGTGAGCATAACCACATCATAATCATAATCACATCCATCATAAGCATCACATAAAAATTAAAAACATTAAAACGTACACATTATAACACTTATAGCTTTTAAATAGATAATGAATAATCTATGTAACCATTTAAGACAAATATATTTCTATCAAGAAATGAATATTAAATACATTAAGGATTGATGGCATACCTTTAAATTTCATCATCATCATCCTCATCATCATCATCATCATCATCATCATCATCATCCTCGTCATCGTCGTCATCATCATCGTCGTCGTCGTCATCGTTGTCGTCGTTGTCGTCATCATCAACATCATCATCATCAACATCAACATCATCTTCATCATCATCATCAGTAGCAGCATCATCTTCTTCTTCTTCTTCATGAAAATTTGTCTCAGGAACATCATCCAATAATTGTCGATCGTGATCATCATCTACATCATCTTCTACTTCTTTGGTATCTTCTTCTTCCATCGCATTATACTTTATCGGCCTTCCTCTCGGTTCATGTCTAACAACAAATGACCAACCCGGTTTATGTGAAACCTCTGAGTAAAATACCTGCTCACATTGGCTTGGAAGAACATAGGGCTCATCCCCAACTGGCTCAAATGACCTTGTATTAACCATTGTAAATCCATTATCATGTTCAATAACAGTTCTATTAGGATCATTTGGATTAAGTTGTAGCCTGTACCATTTGACAACGAAGAGTACTAATTTGAAGGAACTAAAGTCACACTCAAGTATATCATCCAAAATGCCATAGTATTGATTTTTAGACTCTTGAGGATCTAAGTCATTTCTAGATGAAATATTAGTCACTTGAAAGACTGCAATTATTCCAGAATCACAAGTTTTCTTCGTGTCATCCAACACTTTGACGCGAAATTTTTGACCATTACAGAACATACCCTTGTGTTTAACCTGCAATAATATGTGAAACATGTCAAAATTATTATATCGTGAGTTGATAAACATACGGGTGATTAATAATTTTGTACGTACCTGGAAATCTCTTAAACCATATGCTAAATCTATTTCCCTTTGCGTAACATTAGAATCTCCATTACGATGAGCTTCTTTAACCAATGAAGATACACCTTCCCATGTTAATGTGTGACCAGAATGTTGACATCGTTCAATCCATACCATCATCCAATCAAGATTGTTTGCAATATACAAATGTAGTGCATCCCACTCTCGAGCAACTGTACAAAAAAAAAATAGACGACTTACAACCAATTTATTTTGAAGATTAAGAAATAATTTATTACAATAACATCTTATAATTTATTACCTGTCACTTTCCTCAATCTACCTTTCCCCATCAAGTACTCCCCTTTGAGTTTTTTAAAAGGGTCGAGATCCCAAATGCGATCTACATGGATATTTGAAGCAAACTTAGGAAGATATTCAGTAATGTACACCATAGTCTGGTATACCATGTATCCCTCTACCATAGAACCCTCAGGATGTGCTCTTTGTCGAACCAAAGCCTTCAAAGATTTCAAGTGCCTCTCAACCATCCACATTGACCTAGTGTGTGCAGGTCCACACAATTCAATCTCCTCAACTTGGTGTATGAGGTAGTGTTCTTGTGCATTGAAAAAAGTTGGAGGTAGACACTTTTGCATTTCACACAATAAATGAGGAATTCTTCTCTTCCAATAGTTTATATCTTCTTTATGGATTTCTTTAGATGACAACCACCTACATTAAGAGATTCAAGTCACAAAATATATATAAATACAAGACTTTACAAAATAATATACAATAGATTACATAGCAAGAAAAACAAATCGTGAATATAATAAATATATACAACAAATTGAACAGATATTACTGCTTACCTCATGTATTTTCCAAGATCATATATCACTTGTTTGATGTTATTGTTGAAGTGCTCTGGGAGAGATAGAGGTAGCACGTACTGCAGTAATTATAAACCAATCATTTCATTATTTTCTAACATAACATAATGAATAGTACACGTAGTTTATGAATATATTGTAAATATAGAAGAACATAACTTACCTTGATGAAAGTATGCCAATCATGCATTTTGAGCCCTGGCCCAAATTCACTTTTCTTTGATATGAGATTGCTTATGTTCCCAGCAAATCCTGTGGGAAATCAAATTTTTCGTATGACTTCTTTTATGGCATCACTTTGCTGCTCTGTTAATAACCAAGGAAGGGCACTTATATTAATCTGATCTCTATTGCTATTTGAGTGAATGAAATTATTTAGTGCATGATTGGATTCATGAATGTCATTACAAATTTTGACAATTTTTTCTTTGTCACGCCTTCCATCCAGTATTTTCCACAATGTCTCTGTTATATTCTTTCCAACATGCATAAGATCAAACAAATGCACAATTTGTAGGTCCTCGTAGTAGGGCAACCTACTAAATTGTCTGGGATAGCTTTTTAGTCCCTTTGGAAGGTTGTCAGTAGTGCCTTGACGACCTTCACGATCATCAATTACATAATTAGTAAACAAAAATCACAATAGAAATATATAAATTACAAACATAAACCATTAAGTGGAATGACATTACCTCGACGATTAATTCTATTATATTCCAACTTCCATAGGCGAGGTGTCATTCTTCATGGCTTTGATGTAGTCTCTTCTTTCCCATTGAAAAGATATTTTTCCATACTTCGATACTTATGATTCCTGTGGAGGAAGTGTCTGTACTCATCAAACACATGCTTTCCTAAACTTTTTGAATGACAAGATTTCATCTTTGGACCACAAACTGGACATGCAAATTTTCCCTTTGTTTGAAGACCTACAAGATAATGATATAATTGGATTATTAAATATGTTGATTTTTATAATTAGAATTATCATGCGCAACTTGAATTCACTATAACATACCACAAAAATGTGTTAGCCCTGGGGCATCATGTATTGTCCATACAAGTATTGCATGGAATTGAAATTGTCTTTGTCCTATTGGTCTAGACACGTCATACATAGTGACACCGTTCCATAACTCCACCAACTCGTCAATAAGAGGCTCAATATATACATTCATATCTTTAACTTGATATTTACCTACTTGAATGAACACTAACATTACATAATTATTGTGACCATTTTACTGTAAGATTTGTAAGTACATGTAAATTAATAACTATCAAATGATAAAATACCTGGAACAATCATTGCCAACATAATGTGCTCCCTCTTTATTGACATCCATGGAGGAATGTTATTGTTGATAACAAAAACAGGCCACACCGAGAAAACAGATCTCATCTCTCCAAATGGATTGACACCATCCGCTGCCAATGAAAGCCTGAGATTACGAGGTTCTTCTTTGAAGTGTTGCCACTTTTCCTCTATGTGCATAAATGCTAAACCATCCGCAGGGATTCGAATAATGTCATCTCGACTTCTATTGCATGCATGGTAATCCATAAATTGTGCCAAGCTAGTACACCTGAATAATTGTCGCATCCGTGGAATAATGGGGATGTAACGAAGAACCTTGTGAGGCACCCTTTTTGTTATTCGATCTGTTCGATATCTACTCGTATGAAATACAGGGCATTGTGTTGCAAATTCATGTTCTTTGTAATATATAATATGATCATTGGGACAAGCGTGTATTGCTTGATACTCCATTCCAATATCTTTCATAATAGCAGATAATTCTCGATATGAGCGAGGTAGAATATTTGATGGTGGTAACAAAAAATCACCTATCAATCTACAGCAAAAAATATAAGTTGTTAATATAAACAATATTAGTGGTACATTATTCACCCTTTGTTAACTATAAAGACATATATGACATACCTTAACATACGTGACATTGTTATGTTGGATAAACCATTCATAACCTTCAAGTTCAACAACAACAATACAGTAGAGAGAAGAGTTGTTTGGGAGTCTTTGTATAGGGGCTCGTATGCCTTCTCAAGTAGAGGTACATCAAGGCTATCATCATCATCATGATCAGATCCGCTTGGACTAAATGTGTCATGGATCAATGTATTTATACCATCATCTTCAATTGTGTTTTCTAGCGCATGATCGTCATCTTCCATGGGATCATTATCTTCACCTTGGATATTCGCACCCCCATGTTCCTCCATATCATGTACTTCCCTGGGGAGATCAACCTATATAAAATTGATTAACATAAATAAACCATGATCTTCAACTCATCATCAAGTGATTTCATATGTATATAAATTGTTAAAATGATATAATGAACAACTTACCAGTGGATGATAGTCATGCCCCCCTTTAATGTGACCATTCTCCCTACAATGTCTCTTAACTATTTTGATTAACAATCTTCTACAGTTTAAGCCCTTACAAATTTTGCAGGGACAATAACATTTTCCATCACCTTTTCTTTTCAAGTTAGACCACAATCTAGCGATTGTCTCCCTATTTTGTTCTTCACTTATATTATCTGACATGATCGTTCTTCGCAGGAAGCAAAAATTGGGCTATGAAAACTTTGGTCTACAACTTTCAGTGACTAAGCAAAATTGTCAAAAGTACACAAATCTTCTTAGACCTAGTTAAATCCTTTAATATTTTAAAAGTCTAGTTAAAATATACATTAGATTAAAAAATATACAATTTTCATGCCTGAGCGTGCGGCTATGACTAGTGCAATGGTCTTCTTGCTTAGCTCTAGAAGCTCTCTAGCAATCAAAACATATAAGCTACAAGGCCTAACAGCAATTTCAAAACATATAAGCTACAAGGCAAGACATATTACATGACATGGCAAAAGGATTAAAATATATATTAGATTAAAATATATACAATTTTCAAACTTGAGCGCGCGGCTATAACTCATGCAATGGTCTTCTTGCTTAGCTCTAGAAGCTCTCCAACAATCAAAACATATAAGCTATTAGAATTCATTAACTTTCTGTAATTGGAAAACTCTATTTGATATTAGACCGTAAACTACTACTATTCTCTCCATAAGAACTAAGTACAAAATTATTTCAAGTTCACATCCATGATTCCCTTTAGATTAAAATATACAGCAAAAATAAGCTAAAAGTCTAGTTAAAATATACATTAGATTAAAAAATATACAATTTTCAAACCTGAGCGCGCGGCTATAACTCGTGCAATGGTCTTCTTGCTTAGCTTTAGAAGCTCTCTAGCAATCAAAACATATAAGCTACAAGGCCTAATAGCAATTTCAAAACAAGGGTCATCAAAAGAACCAAAAACAATGTGTGCAAACAATACCTTGTGAAGTGGTATAGACAATTAGAAGATGCTACTATGTGCTAGGGAACTTCTTAGAACTGTTGGTATATTCTTACAACTTGTTACACCTGGGATATTCTTCTCTGTAGATGCTACTGTGTGTCGTGGTCCAAACGGGCCCATAAATTTGGTTGAATAGCAATACATTCAAGTGGCTTACACAAGGGACAGTCACTGTGAGATATCCTCATGTGTGACTGTCCTTGTCACAAATGAGAACATCTCACAGTGACTGTCCCTTGTGTCATTGCCACTTGAATGAGGTCAGTCACTGTAAAGACAACATGATAATGTACACATACAATGAGTGTACATTATCATGTTGTCTTTACAGTGGCTGCCCTCATGTTGTATATTCTTCTCTGTAGATGCTACTACGTGCTAGGGAACTTCTTAGAACTGTTGGTATATTCTTACAACTTGTTACACCTGGGATATTCTTCTCTGTAGATGCTACTGTGTGTCATGGTCCAAACGGGCCCATAAATGTGGTTGAATAGCAATACATTCAAGTGGCAATTACACAAGGGACAGTCACTGTGACATGTCCTCATGTGTGACTGTCCCTTGTGTAATTAAGTATTGTGGGGAAGCATTCTAAATAACCAAAGCCACTAACAATAAATTCAACATAGATATGTCCTCATTTCTGGGTATTTTAGCTCTCTAACAGCTGAATACCAGATTAAATAATAATGACAAAAGAAAAATAAACCCAACGTACTCAGAAATTGTAGCTGTGATTTTGCGGAGGGAATCTCTCTCAGCGCTGTTGAAAACACAAATGACAACCCGCTTGATTTCATGGAGGGAATCTCTCTCGGTGCTATTCAAAACACAAATGACAACCCACTTTGTTCAAAACACAAATGATAACCCACTTGATTTCGCGGAGGGCATCTCTCTCGGCGCTGTTGAAAACACAAATGACAACATTCCTTTTTTTTTTTGCACTTATATCCCGACCAACATAAGGTCCATTTGTAATACAACATGATAATGTACACTTACAGTGAGTGTACATTATCATGTTGTCCTTAGAGTGACTATCCTCATTTGTTGAAGAAGAAAAGCATTAATGTGGCTGAATAGCAATACATTCAAGTGGCAATTACACAAGGGACAATCGATCACTGTGAGATGTCCTCATGTGTGACTATCCTTGTCACAAATGAGGACATCTCACAATGACTGTCCCTTGTGTAATTCAAGTGGCAATTACACAAGGGACAGTCACTGTGAGATGTCCTCATTTGTGACTGTCCTTACAATGAGTGTACATTATCATGTTGTCTTTAGAGTGACTGTCCTCATTTGTTGAAGAAGAAAAGCATTAATGTGGTTCAATAGCAATACATTCAAGTGACAATTACACAAGGGACAATGTCATGAGCCGTGACATATTGAACTTAGTATAATAATAAAATGATTAGATGATATATAATAATCTATTATTAATGGTATATAACAATAATATATAATTATTATCAAAAGATAATAATAATATATAGTTAGCATAATAAGTAATATGTTAATTAAATAATATTAAAATATTAATAAATAATATAATTATGATTATAATTATAATATAAATTAATAATAAATAATTATTAATAAATTATATATATTATATTATAATAATATATTAAGTAATAATATTAAATCAATTATTGATATAATAATTTTAATATATAAATAATATTAATAAACCTCTCAATATAAAACAATATGTTATCACTATAATAATATTTATTATAATATTATTAATATTACTAACATCATTAATTATAATATTTAATAATAACAATAACATTAATAATAATAATAATAATAACGTTTAAAGAAATATCGAATATCTGTAATCGATATACATCTACATTAAACATCTGCATTATCTATCACGATGAGGAATGAAGAAATGATACAACAATCACTAGTCATTACACAT
This sequence comes from Chamaecyparis obtusa, assembly GCA_027943335.1. Lineage (NCBI taxonomy): Eukaryota > Viridiplantae > Streptophyta > Pinopsida > Cupressales > Cupressaceae > Chamaecyparis > Chamaecyparis obtusa. Next base: position 80,164 of record BSBK01014201.1, read on the forward strand.
CGATACCATGAGAGGATGATTAATGAACCAAATACTATGAAGTCAAGATCAACATGATATGAATAAGGGATAGGTCGCTATGTGTTTCAGAAGATGTATTGATAAGCAAGAAGGATAACCATTCATATATTATAAATAATCATTAATTGCACAAGTTTAGACAATGACATATCCAATAAAGCAATATCAAACATGAAGACCCGCTAGCAAATATGCACCATCACTTCCTATGTTATCATGACAATAACATAAACTAGATTGAATTCTACTATCTATATCAATAGACACCACATAGGAGGATATCGACTAAAGGATTGAAAGATTATCGATTGTTTGAGATAAACCACATCTTGTAGAAACACAAAAGCATCAGTGATTATATCACAAGCTATTGATGAATGAGGCATCAATCATGGATAATAAGTACAATGTATCCTTAAGTATTAACAGGAATGGAAGTCAATTTGAAGATCAAACTCCATTACCAGCAATCAACCAATAAATGGACAATTATCAGAAAATGATATCGACTTATATCAGAGTAGAAAGATTGGATATCATCATAACAATATGGGATAAGGAAAGAGTTAATATCGATTGACTAAATACTAATGATAGTTAGACCAAACTAATACAAACACAATGGATGTTAACTACTGGTTGCACTACCAATTAGGGAAGATTACCTTCATAAAAAGATTTGATATTGAGTCAATCTGGGAGTTATCTATGATCAGAAAATAATGAAATAATATTATGTGAACAGTCGGATTATGGAAAGGTGTGATTAACAAAGGGACATGGAGGAAGAAACAAGACACGTCTCATTCATAGCATCTCTTCATTTGTTAAAGACAATATAAGAATGCATTCTCGTCAGTCACTCAAGGCATCATTAGAACTTTATTTACTTATCCATATTTGGATATACTCAATAGAGCATCTGCCTTTGGCAGTTTGGTTTCAAGTTTATCATTGCAGATCAGAGACAACACCATGATTGCACAGATAGAAAGGATAGTCAGAAACAGCATCAATATTTGAAGTTGCAAGCATATAATTCAGAATCTGAAATAGCAACATATCACTCATAGCGATATTACACATTTGCATAATTACATCATCATATCAGACACAGAAAATACATTTCTGTAAGCAATACTTATTGATTGTATATCGATATTGTTTATATCAGACATAGCATCATTATACTATCACTATAAGTGATAGGAAACATCATATTCATAGCATATTTCATATCATTATATCCGACAGTGCTATTAAACATATTGGTATCAATATCATGTTGCACACATATTGTGATTGAATCTGAAATAGCGGTTGATATCTTAAGTAACCTCCATTACTTAGTTTAATTGTAAGTATCTGATAGAGTAAGTCTGAGAAGTGGAGTAATTGTTCCTGTTTTCCAAGTTAGCCAAAAAGGGGACATTACAGACAATCACTGTGAGATGTCCTCATGTGTGACTGTCCTTGTCACAAATGAGGACATCTCACAATGACTGTCCCTTGTGTAATTCAAGCGGCAATTACACAAGGGACAGTCACTATGAGATGTCCTCATTTGTGACTGTCCTTACAGTGAGTGTACATTATCATGTTGTCTTTAGAGTGACTGTCCTCATTTTTTGAAGAAGAAAAGCATTAATGTGGTTCAATAGCAATACATTCAAGTGACAATTACACAAGGGACAATCACTGTGAGATGTCCTCATGTGTGACTATCCTTGTCACAAATGAGGACATCTCACAATGACTGTCCCTTATGTAATTCAAGCGAAAATTACACAAGGGACAGTCACTGTGAGATGTCCTCATTTGTGACTGTCCTTACAGTGAGTGTACATTATCATGTTGTCTTTAGAGTGACTGTCCTCATTTGTTGAAGAAGAAAAGCATTAATGTGGCTCAATAGCAATACATTCAAGTGGCAATTACATAAGGGACAATCACTGTGAGATGTCCTCATCTGTGACTATCATTGTCACAAATGAGGACATCTCACAATGACTGTCCCTTGTGTAATTCAAGCAGCAATTACACAAGGGACAGTCACTGTGAGATGTCCTCATTTGTGACTATCCTTACAGTGAGTGTACATTATCATGTTGTCTTTAGAGTGATTATCCTCATTTGTTGAAGAAGAAAAGCATTAATGTGGTTCAATAGCAATACATTCAAGCGGCAATTACACAAGGGACAATCACTGTGAGATGTCCTCATTTGTGACTGTCCTTACAGTGAGTGTACATTATCATGTTGTCTTTAGAGTGACTGTCCTCATTTGTTGAAGAAGAAAAACATTAATGTGGTTCAATAGCAATACATTCAAGTGGCAATTACACAAGGGACAATCGATCACTGTGAGATGTCCTCATGTGTGACCTTTGTGAAGGCAAGTGCCAATTTGTACCCAAGTTACCAATATTGTGGCAAAAGTGGGAATGAAGCATTTAGGGGTCAAATTGGGAAAAGAAGTGTAGAAGTGGCCTATGTGAGGTCTAAATAGCCTAACTAAGTCATGGTTAGGGTCTTATGGTGTTTGAACAATAAGTTTTGAACCAAAATCCCAAAGGTTGTAACAAGTTGTCAATGTTGTCATTCACAACATTGACAACATTTGTGCAAGGGAGCATTTTCGAGTAAGATGGTTATGTAACTATATGAAACCATTGAATTAGGCATCAGATCAACTATAAGAGGCCTCCATCAATCTGTGAAAAAGGTTGGGGGGAAAAAAATTTGGAATTAAGAAGATTTGTAGAGTAACACGGTTTTAGTGAATTCTTGAGTTTTTTTGTTTCTTTGTTTTCAGTTGATTAATGGATTAGATAGCTCGCAGTGTCTATTGGAAAAGTTAGTACAAGTTGTTTTTTTATTCTGTGTTGTGTTTTTTTTGAGTTTTGAAGCATTCCAACTAGTTTGTTAATTCTTTTGTTAAGTACCCTATCATTGGTTTGAACCAGGCAGGTTGAACAAATGGAGTCTTAGCTCATCATTCCATTGTCAATTTTGTACAGGCTCTTGGAATGGGTGAGGAGACTCCATGTACTATATGTTTGGAAGGAGGGGCCCTGGGAAGCTCATTTTCTATGTTTGCAATGATGTCCTAGGTGAATCAGTTGAGCACAGTTAGGGATGACAAATCATTACAAGAAGATTACAACAAGTTGAATGCATTGGTTGCTTCAACTAAAATCTCATGGAGAGGTAGACACACATCTAAAGAAGCCCCAAGTCAAATTAGAAGATTGGGTGAGTTTCTTTGGCTGGTAAGAAAACAAACTCTTAGTCAGACTGTCCAAGTTGTGTCAAAACACTTGTTTTCAGGCATGGCTGTAGCAGTTGGTGTACAAAAAATCTAGGAGGAGAAGACCTTAGATATCTTGGAGTTCTCAATAAAGGGCATCTGAATCCTAAGCCCTTTAGGTGGCTTAATATAAACAAAAAGGCTTGACAAAGGCCTAATTGCTAGCAGCCTATTTTTGGGTGCAATTGGCATGGTTTGATGAACTGGATTGAAGTACTGATGAAAAGTATAGGTGAAGGAGTAATATTGAAACCAATAGAGGTCCTAGTGGCCAGCCTCTCCATGGAGTAAAGTTCTAGTTGAATGTGTTTCAATTTGTGAAGACAAGACTAGGAGTGTCCTAGTAGCTAGATTGGTATTGAGCAGAGTTCGTTGTATTTCTTGTTGGTGTGCACTAGTTGAAGGAGTGGGATCTTGGGTAGAGATACCTAAAGAGTGTAGGGATAGTTAAGTACCCTATCAAGTCAAAACATTGGCCTAAAGAGACCCTAGTGAAGGATAGGGAGTGAGCAAGACAAAGTGTTACATCAATTAACAAGATCATTTTTTGGTAATTGTGTACATTATCATGTTGTCTTTACAGTGATTGTCCTCATTTGTTGAAGAAGAAAAGCATTAATGTGGTTCAATAGCAATACATTCAAGTGGAAATTACACAAGGGAATATCACTATGAGATGTCCTAAGTGTGACTGTCCTTGTCACAAATGAGGACATCTCACAGTGACTGTCCCTTGTGTAATTGCCACTTGAATGAGGACAGTCACTGTAAAGACAACATGATAATGTACACAAGTACCGTGAAGGTAGTCGCAAGTTAGGGCTGTTTCATTGCATATCCAAAAAAATGAAGACATTACAGTCCACAAAACATTTGTGCTTGAAAGATGAACAAATAAAATTAAACTTCTAAATAACCAAAGCCGCTAACAATAAATTCAACACAGATATGTCCTCATTTCTGGGTATTTTAGCTCTCTAACAGCTGAATACCAGATTACATAATAATGACAAAAGAAAAATAAACACAACGTACTCAGAAATTGTAGCTGTGATTTCGTGGAGGGAATCTCTCTCGGCGCTGTTGAAAACACAAATGACAATGTTCTTGTTTTTTTTGCCCTTATATCCCGATGTGATTTCGCGGAGCGTTACGGTGCTGTTGAAAACACAAATGACAATGTTCCTTTTTTTTTTGCCCTTATATCCCGACAACATCGCAATTGCAAGTTAGGGCTGTTTCACTGCATACCCAAAACAATGAAGACGTTACGGTCCACAAAACATTTGTGCTTGAAAGATGAACAAATAAAATTAAACTTCTAAATAACCAAAGCCGCTAACAATAAATTCAACATAGATATGTCCTCATTTCTGGGTATTTTAGCTCTCTAACAGCTGAATACTAGATTACATAATAATGACAAAAGAAAAATAAACCCAACGTACTCAGAAATTGTAGCTGTGATTTCGCGGAGGGTTACGGCGCTGTTGAAAACACAAATGACAATGTTCTTGTTTTTTTTGCCCTTATATCCCGATGTGATTTCGCGGAGGGTTACGGCGCTGTTGAAAACACAAATGACAACGTTCTTATTTTTTTTGCCCTTATATCCTGATGTGATTTCACGGAGGGTTACAGCGCTGTTGAAAACACACATGACAACGTTCCTTTTTAATTTTGCGCTTATATCCCGACAATGTCGCAATTGCGACAGTGCCAAATGTATTGTCATCGCAAATTGCGACGGTGTCGGGCTATATTTGAAAAAAAAGGCCAAAACAGCATGACATTTGCCTGCCGTCGCAAATTGCCATCGCAATTTCACCCCAAATGTATTAGTGCTAAGAGCTATGTGGAGTTGAGATGCTACTTTTTGATTAGTCAATTCAAAGCCATGAGGGTTGATGTGGAGGTTTTCGATCCTTTGAATTTTTGTGGACCACAATATGTTGACATGAATTAGATCAAGATATTTGTTTTGATTTTTATTTTATGATGCCAAATGCTCTTATTTTTACCCATTGAGGTTGTAGTTTTGAAATTTCATGAAGTATTTTCAATAGGGTTGATAAATTGAAAGGTAGGAGGAGATGCAGTCAGCGAGCCAAGTAGATCATATTTTTGTCTAATCTAATTTATTTTGTAGAGATGGAAAGGAAAAAATTATGGATAATGAGTTGATGAATGAGTCTTATACCAATTAATTATAGCTGATTTGTTTTCTTTGATCGCTGCTAAAATCTAATTCTTAAGATGACATTCTTCTAAAAGAGGGAGATTATGGTATAGAAAAATTTTCAAAGAAATTCAAGCCCCTGCATCATGGAGGTAGGTGAGATAGTTATATTATTCATTGAGAAGATGAGGGTGAGAGGTCATTTAATGAAGAAAATTGTATCATTGTGGTTTTCCTCCTATGGTTATAAGGTTGTATGTTCTTAATGGTAATTGGGAATCAATGAGTGATATGTCATCATTTAGTATTTTCTTATAATTTTTTGCTATTAGAGTCAAAAGAAAATTATAGAATATTGTATCTTGAGATGGATTAGGTGTACCCACCTTGGTCTTGTAGAACCAGAAGTGAAGAGGGGATTCTTGTCCCTATAGTTAGTCTAATTGCCTTAGATTTCCCTATATTTGGAATTAACCAGTCCTAAAAATTTATCTATAGGTATATTGCTGGCTTTCAAAGCATAAAGTACATTTTCTAAACCATCAAAATTGTAGCTTTGTTCAAAAGGAGATGTCAAATTCTTATTGAAACTTCTCTAAGAGTCTCTTGTATTTCATATTGTCAAAATCATATTACCTAGCTGAATTAACCAATCCAAGTCACCAAAAAAATGGTGACTCTACTACGGAGAGTAGTGAATCAAGTTAAGTAATGCAAGTTCCAAGTAGAGATGGACTCTTGGCCTACTATTTATTGATGCAAGAGAATCTCCGATCCTTTGCAATCTTGTGTCACCAAAAATATTTTAAAGTTTGTCTGTGTTGCTCAGATCCTTCTTTGACCGAGTTGGTTCAGTAGTTGGTCAATTTCCTATAGTTACCGAGTGTGGTTGGTTATCTCCTAGGTGGTCGGCTATTTCACTAGCACTCAACAATGTTTGTCTATTGCTCGGCCATCCTTTCTTACCAAGTAGTTTATTTTGAGTTTATGTTGAGGCTAACTTGTGCATTGATCATGGGTCATGGATTTAATGCTGGTATCCATCATTGGGAAGCATGTGGTCCTAGATCTAACTATTTCTTCCATTGATTGTGGATCTGAAGGCCAACTCAATTCAGTAGCTTCTTATATAAATGTAGTTATTTGGTTAGAGTTTAGGAGAAAATTTTAGATAGAAGTAAGAAAATAGAAGATTAGAGATTATTGGTAGATCCTCCCATGTTTGAGGACTTGTGTAATTTATTGTAATATCTTGTCATAATCGGGAAGGCCTTACAACCTGGCATGTATGAATCCATTTGAATGAATGAAATAATCATTGATCCTACATTCTCACTCTCATTGTTCTTGTTGTTTTTATTCCCCAAGTTGTTGAGTAGGCTAGATCATTAGGGCATGCCATTGTTTGGCCCTAGTGATCCTATCCTTGCATCAACTAGTATCAGAGTGAGGTGAGATATGGATCTAGGTCTATGGATCTTGATTTGTAGGTTCCTTCTTGTGAAGCCCTAGTTGACTGTGGTGGGGTACTAAATTGTGATCTGACTTGCAATGGTAGAGGGTTTTCAAGATGGTTCATGGGAGGTGAGATGTGGATCTAGGATTGGTTGACATGTTAACACAAATTGATGCTAGATTAGAAGCTGTTGAAATAGCTCAAAGAAGAGGTAGGCATCTTGAGGATGTTAGTGATGATGAAGCTGAGGTAGAACAAGGTGATGTAGAACCTGTACCTATGATGGTTCAGGTTGAAGAAAGATTGTTGAAGACTTTGACAAGTCTGAAGACTACACTGCATTTTAATCCTCATGAGTATGGTGGAAAACTAGATTCTAATGAATTGGTAGATTGGATCACTGAGATGGAAATGTATTTTGATTATGAAAACATTTCTGAAGACAAGAAGGTGAAAATTGCAAGCACAAAGTTGAAAAGGCATGCATCCTTATGGTGGGAACATCTACAACTAGATAGAAAGAGGAAAGGAAAAGACAAAATCAAGGTATGGAATAAAATGGTGAATAAGTTAAAAGGAAAGTTCTTACCTTGTGATTATCAGATTAACCTAGTTAGGTGAATGCAAAGTCTAAGGTAGAAAGATAGCTTGGTAAAGAAATATACTAAGGAATTCTATAGATTAGATATCAAATCTGGACATGATGAAGATGATGTGGAAAGAAATTCTGGATACCTGAATGGTTTGAGAGTTTCCATCCAAGAAGAAATTAGTTTGGTCAAATTGGAGAACATTGAAGAGGCTTATCAATTTGCATTGAAAGCTAAGGAGAAATTGAATAAGAGACATGAGCAAAGACAAAGAGGTAGTAGATTCCCTATAGGAAGAGGTAGATCCCATGGTGAAAATGGTAGATCTGAACCATAAAAGACAAGTATGGATAAAGGCAAGAATGAGTGGAAAGATGAAAGTTCATCTAGAGGAAGAGGTATTAACTACTGAGGTGGTTATTGTGTGCTAAAATGTTTTCACACTTCTATGAGTCATTATATCCAAGATTGCTCAAGAATGAGGTCTCAAATGGTGAATCATAGCTCTCTATTCATGGAGTGCAAGGGTTTATGATGGAGGCCCTTAGCTTAGACCTAGTTTGTGCCCATGCAAGTACACCATAAAATGAGAGATTCAAAGAGGAAAAGAAAGAATGCTAGTCTCCATGATCATCAAGTATGTATGCAAATGAAAATGAAAGCTATTCTATATGATAACAATGCATTAAAGAAAACTAATCTATGAAAGGAAATGTTTATGCAAGATTATTCTATGAAAGGAAATATGAATCTAATCTAATATGCAAGTGAAAAATTAATCTAAATGGATTGCCATGGAGGCATGAGAGAAGAAGAAAAGAAAAGAGAAGTTTCAATACCCAAGCTCAAGTGCTCAAATTATTCTCCAAAATCACTCTCCAAACCTGCATAACAATAACATAAAATTTGGATCTCCAAAATCTCCATGCATGGATTCCTAAAACTTGAATGCTTAAATGAGAAGGAGAGGACTCATTATAAAGGGTTTTAGAAATGAATGGACGGTCAAGATTAAGAGGCAAAAAGAAATGAGCAATGGTGGAGATTAAATCTTGGTTGATCCATGTGCTCAAGATTCTCAAGAGGCAAAATCAATACACATGGTTAAGAGGAAAAAAGATGTGTGGAAGAGATTAAGAGGCAAAAGGAGATTCCACTCATCTTGGAAAGTGTGCATTAAATGTGTAGACAAAAAGACTTTTTCTTTTTCTTTTTATTTTATTATTTATTTATTATTTTTAGCAAAGTGGTTTCCATTATTTAATTAAAATATTTTTTATTTATTTAAAAGAGATTTGTTCTTTTGATTAAATGTGGCTTAGGATAAAGTGATTTTATTATTTAATTAAAAGATTTTTTATTTAGTTAAAAGGGAGCGTGTTCTCTTAATTAAATAAAACTTAGGATAAAATGATCAAACCTTAGGAAATATTAAAATAATTGAATTAATTATGATTTGATCAAGGAAATTGATTTGAATTGAAAATATTGCAAGGCATTGATTTAGGAAATTGATAAATTGGTTCCATCATTTAATAAATTGAAGAATGGGGCCCAAAGTCTAGGCGACCATTTTAGGGTGCATACATTTTCCCCTCTTTGACTAATGTGTCATCTTCATGGGAACACATGTAGTCAAAGAATGAAGTTGAAGTGTGAGATCTATTTGGGATCACAAAACAATCCAGACATCTGATCGAGAGATGGGAACACATTAGGAAAAAGATAAGCTGATTGAAAAAGACAAACCCAACACCCTTGTAAATAGGTAATTGTCAAGTCTTGAGCAAGGTTTGATAAAGTTGAATCAAGGATTGAAGTTTGATAGGTATGGCCCCCTCGTGATTGAAATCAAAATGAGATAGAGGACAAATAACAAATTGATCAAATCAAATTAAAGATAAGGTTATGTAAGATGAAAGATACAAGGATCACAGAACCAAGGTAGATTGTTAAACACGAAAGATTATACCCCAAGGTTGAATTAGAAGAAAAGAAGTGGGGTGAAAATGAATGGAAGATAGAAGTTTAGAAGAAGTGGAAAGAAATGGAGAGAAGAAAGAGAATTTGTCTTAAGAAAGAGAATGCCTCAAAATCAATCAATTGTTTAAAATAGAGAATTTTGATTAAGATCACGAAAGAAGATAAGGAAATGAAGATCAAAATGTGATCATAGTTGATTAAAGGTCTAAAAGAAAGATGAAAGAAAACCCTCTAAAAGTCCTAATGCAGCCTAAAAATGAAAATTAACATGAAGTATTACAATGCAAGCTACATGAAAATGCAAAGGTGTACTTGCAATAGAGCAACTGTAACATAGGATTTTGTGTTCATCATTCAACAGATAATTTTAGGGAACTTATTTTCATCATTGGGCCATTATTAGTGGACATCGGAAAATCACACAATCATCACTAGTCACAACTGCAACTATGAAGATATGAATGTGATTTATATTAGATTGGAATGTGGAAAGATTCTAACATAATCATCAAAGACATAAAAGTCATGATGAATTTGATGTTAGATTAACCAATTTAATGTAGCAAAACCATGCTCCCATCAAGGCACAAATGCCGGGATGACCATAAGAATGGTTGTACAAAAATAGTCAAGGATGATGTCTCAAATATCCTAAGTATTTCAAGGGAACAACAAAAGACACTCAAGAGGTTCAAGACCACACCCACAAGTAGAAAGCACATAAAAACATGCCCCATGCCCCAAGTCCTTTAGCTATGCATTTCAGAGAGACTTATTAGACAAGGACACTCAACGAAAATCAATAATAGTCAGCACACAAAGAAAAGATCATGACATAGCTCAAGCATTAAGTGTTGTGTTTAAAATTTAAGTGTGCTAATTGAAACTGAGTTTTGAGGATAAGGATCAAATGTTTTCAAGTAGGTAAGACCAAAGTGAGAAGTGTTGAGAAACACTCGATGCCAGGGGTTGTGTTGAAAAACAAAGTTGGGGTGATGTTGAAAAACACCATTTGTGAGGTGTCCTAAAGAATAACACATCTAAGAGACCAAAGCTAATAGAGTTATGCCCCCTAGACAAGGACAAAGACCAATTCTAAACCAAGGCAACCAAGACAAGGCATGATGGATAAAGGCTAAGTGTTGAGGACACATGCTAAGAAATAAGGGTGCAAAAGCCTCAAGTAGCACCTGTTTCCATGTTTTCACCACTTGGATTTTATTGCAATTTATTTTTTTAGGACTTTTTATAATTTTTTTGTATTTTTTCTACCAAGGTGCCTGTTTCTAGGTTTTCACTAAGGTACTTTTTCTTTTTTTTGAATTTTTGAATTTTTCTAATTTTTTTGTATTTTTGGAATTTATTATTTTTTTGGAGATACATCAAAGTGCCTATTGCTAGGTTTTCACTAAGATGATCATTTTTTTAAGACATTTTCTAATTTTTAGAATTTTTTGACAATATACTATTTTTTTGGATTTTTTCAAGATCAATAAGTATGTACAAAGGATGCCCAGAGATAGAATGGGCATCAAACTCCCAAGCAAGATCACATCGTGTAGTCCCAATGTCTAGCAAGGTGGAGAACAACAGGGATTAGCATGCTGGTGGAAGAGATGGAAGACAAGAGAATGAAGGAGAATGAAGGGGAGAAATCCTCAAGGGAAAACTCCTCAAGAATACCCAAGTTAGGGAAAAATTTTCATGTAAAGAACATTTGCTCAAGCAATGAAAGGCTAGCATAGGATAAGTCACAAAAGAGTAATGCAAGAGAAGGAAAGGATGCAATCCAAAGGAGTAGACATGTCAAGAGGCTTCATAGCATCGTGTTTTACTCTTTTTTATTAGATCAAGACCAAAGGGGAAAATGATAGAGAAAGGCTAGAATGAATGGGGGAAAATAAATATGAAGGCTAAACATCATTGGAATTAAAGAAAGATCATTGTAATATAGCTCACAAGATAGCCAGATGTTCATGTATAGGTCAACATTGTCAAGATCAGATAGATAAGACATAATGGATGAAATATGTAGAAGAACCATGCATGATGTCAGATTGCTAGGTTTTCATCATAGTACCTATCCAAGGCACCATAAGGGAGTGGTGTTCACCATAGGATGAATTTATTTCTCTTTACTTTTTCTACCAAGGCGCTTGTTCCTAGGTTTTCACCAAGGCACATTTTCATTTTTTTCATTTTTTTTTGTTTTGTTTTTGAATTTTTCTATTTCTTGAATTTATTTATTTTGTTGGAAGAAGGAAATATTTTTAGATAATGCTCCTTGAAAGGAAAAACCATGATATTCCAAGGATTCAAAATGATATTCTCAAAGATGCTGATAGGGAAAGGAAGATGGAAGAGAAAAATGGAGGATAAGGTTTTATGTAAAGCGAGTGAGGTTGGAAGATAGGAGGAATAGGAAAATGAGGAAAAAGGATAGAAGGTAGAAGGATAATTAATGGAAGGATTGTTAAAGGGTAGATGGAAAGGAGGTGATTCCATACCTAGTACAAATTATTTCCTCTAAAGCTTCCAGATGGCCTTTCTATGGGAGCTGCATTAAGGCATTCAATTGAGCATTAATGCATTAATGCCTATCTATATCTAGGTTTGCATCACACATGATTAAGGAAAAAGTTCCTAATACAACTGGAGAGAGTAATTAATATGGAAATTGAATCAAATGTAAGCAACATATGGTATTAATTTTCAAAGATAGTGAACATTTAAAAGATTTGGAAAAATACAGTGTACAAGCAATGATAGTGCGCCATGGGAAGTCACAATAAGTATGAAACCATAGAGGATTTTCATTGTTTCCTAAAAGAAGATCATTTTCAGAGTGAAATTTAGCTACATAGAGGTGAAGCCATGACATACAAAAGGTAAGAGAACCTCAAAGTTTCTAACACATAATGCTATCATGTCAAAAGGACAAAAAAGTGTAGTTTTTAGAACAATGGAACAACCATCTCTCTTAAAAGGAACAACCATCATGTTATAGAGTTATTGAATATGGCCATTATCATGAGATGATAGGGGAAAACAAATCTATCTACTATTAATGAACAATTTCTTCTATAGATGAAATTTTGAATTCTATGCTCATGTGAAAAGGAAATGTCACTCAGTTTGAAGTCCTACTAGAATAAATACAATAAGAAGACATTGACATATCATGCCTTAAATCGGCATAAATCACAATAAGAAGATGGAACAACCACAAGGTACAAGCATGTGCAAGTCATTGTAATCATTGGAGATATGTTAAAGGTTAAGTACAATAGTAGAGAACAACCATGATACAATTAATGAAAGTGCCATAAAACACCATGATATTTATAATCAATCATAGAGAAAAGAGACAGTGTAGAAAATGTATACATATTCTGCTTAGTTTGTTCAAGATTATAGTTTGTTTAACCTCTTCCCGTAAAAACATGTATACTTTAGTTAAAATAGTTTAGTTTTACAACATGAACAATAACTGATTACTGATTTGCCAATAATTTTTTTATTAATCACAAGTTAACAATAATGCATTGCCTTTAGTTCTACTTCAAAAGTTAATATGTGAAAGTTTGTAAAAAATTTAATAATACATAAAGTACATCATATTCTTGCATGAATTGAATTGAGAATACAAATCCACTCAACAATGCTTATACTTGTATTGATATTATTGATTTTTAAATTAAATTTACATAACATCAAAATAAATACACTCTAGAAACTAGAAATTAAAAACTCCATTGTTCTAGATTATAGAGATCATAACAGTGAATGTAAACTAGGTTAATGAGTATTGGGAATGGACCAAGTAAATGATCAGCTCCAAATCATAACAATGAATGTAAACTATGTTCAAGCAATGGAAATGTAAATTCATTTGAAATCTGCCAGTCACCGCCTATGAGGGTACAGTCTGACTATATTGTTGACAAATGTTTATTTTTTATGGTTGATATGGATTCAAATAATTACTAGGATATGGTGTTACATTTCATTGGAGTTTTTAATAGTTTTTTGCACATTTGGAAGGTGTAATATTTTCACTTTTATTTCCCAATCTGACTTCAACATTATTTAATGAGATGTAATATGAATTTTTTCAATGAATTTAGACATGTTTTCATATCTCGAGTTGGCTGATGTTTTT